>JAVQJL010013904.1:0-11596 GCA_036024295.1 Nannoperca obscura
CCACAGCGTCGCGCTTTCAAAATAAAAGCTTCAAATTTAAAACGTTTCTCTCACCGGTGGTATAATTTTTGGGTGGGACAAATGCACCTTTTTCCAATATTGGGGGGGACACGTCCCACCCGCCCCCCCCCCGGTTCCTACGCTTATGGAGTCCACAGAAACAAAGACAGAAAGAAAAAAAAGAACATTGCATTGCTTGAAGGAAATGTAATGGCTGAAGAGAATGAAAACATATAGGCTTATTATAATTTCTTTTCAGACTTTAACAAGTATGTTTTACAGTTGCTGAAGCAAATATTTAATGAAGAAAGCTTCTTTCACAATAACTGTAAAGCTAAGCGTGATAATTATTAAAACTGCACCAATCAATATTTTTATGAACTCTCACTGCTCTCAACTTTGTTTTCGGCAGCAGCAGGCAGCTGTTTTCAGCTGTAAACCCACAGTATGCTACCTACCCAGCACCAAAAACCAAACAGACAAGGTAAGCAACTAGCAAAACACAAACAAGACTCCAGTGGGATGATAATGTTGCTTTGTCCGCTCGATGTGACAATAGGCAGCTGTTTGCTAACATGTTCACCACAAGAACATTATAAGGTGATAATACACCAATGTTGTGTTTACAGCTTGTTCTGATGCACTAAAATGGCACAAAATGCCTTAATGATGAAGAGAACAGAAACCTACAGACCCATTACAATATATATTTAGACACAAATAAGTCCGGTGGGTTTTTATCAACCCTATCACCAGACAAGAATATTGATATCAAACAAATCTGCAAAACCACTGATTATATTCATCCACAACATATTAAATATATTAAAATATATTAAAAATATTTCTTTCTAAAATATCTGCACACGGCAGCGACAGTATAATTAGGGTTAAGTAAAGCTCATCGTTATGGCAAATTAAACACTTGGCTGAGGTTATGGAAGGATCGTGGTTATGGTTCAAAAAAGCAAACATTAATTGCAGATCTGTGATGGGTCACGAACCCTGGTCGCACACATCCAAGTCAGGTTACATGCCCATCCACCACCCTGACCTCCGTGCCCTTAGATTCCTTGCAAAATAAAGTCCTTGCACAAAACTGTCTGCATCGGCAACGAACGTTGCTGAGGGATGTAAAGAAATATTTAAAGCAGAGGGCAACCTGTCATCTGGCTGTACAACTTAAACGCCATGATATCTAAGTACCTTTATGGTATGCCTTTCCCTTTTATTTGTGTCAAGCTCAAGCTAGGCCCCTGCCAGCAGATTTTTTGATTTCTTTCTGTTTGGTAAATAGATGGAGAACTGGAGACAGCTGTCTCTGTTTTGCCTTTCGTGGTTGGTAAGGGTTTGCACCTTTCATGGTAAATCAAAGCCTCAGTATCATATATGCTTGGCACACTATGTCAACATAAATATGGAGTCTCTCAATTACCAAAATATCAAGTCATGTCATGTGACAAATGTATCAGTGAGGCGCTGTCATACTAGATGTCTTTTATGTCATTCAGCTGATTTTGGCCTCTGTCTTTTCCTGGCTGTCATTTCTGTCACCCTTCCCCGTCTTTTTCTCGCCCCCTCTGTGCTTAGGCTTTCTGGGACTTCACACGGCCCACTCACAGTCTGCTCATCAAGTCAGCTACACACACACACACACACATAAACACTCACAGGCGTATATTCATGCATTCCACGGCACCTTGCAGCACAGCATGTAGCCTGCGCCTGTCTGTCAGTGCCTCCCCCAAAACATACCCAGAGCAGCAGTAGTATTACTCTATCAGCAGCCGGGCTGAGGCTGCCGAGCTCTGCTCTCAACCCCCCTGCTGAGCCGACCCACTGGAGTGTGACCACACCAGGTGGGAGACGGCCACATAATGCCAATTCTGAAAGGAAGTGGTTTGACTCATACTCATCTACGTTTATGGATTTTTGTCTGAAAATATCTTAAGATTGTTACAGAGACACCCGGATTCAAGTCCAAGTTGAACTGATCTGATGCCTTTACATTTTCTTTTTTAGTTTGTGTGATATGTTTGTTCTCATTCTGAACATAAGTCAGGTATGCAAATCTTTGTGTGAATGCCAACGTGTAAGCTTTGTGATCTTGCAGAACCAGATTTACCTCTAATCATACACTAAAGGGTTCACATTGTGTGACAGGTGAAAAATAATGTTCCAACATGGATCAATCTTTTTCGATCATGTTGAGAGGTTGCAAATTTTAAAAAAAATCACACACAACTCTACTTAACATCACATCTAATCATTTTGCAGTTCATGATGCTCATAGTGCTCGTCTTTTAGGATTGGACGTTGTCTTTTTATCAAAAAGAAAGAAGGAAGATACATATGTTACACCAATTATGCATGAATAATTCAATTCAATTCAATTCAATTTTATTTATATAGCGCCATATCATAACAAAGTTATCTCAGGGCACTCAATCACATGGAGCCGGTCGAGACCAACTTCCACACTATACTATATGTTTTCTAAGACCTACCTCCTTGTGGTCTGTCATGCTTAGTCCGGACTCTCCCACTTTAATATCCCTCTTCAGTTAAAACGTTACTGGTTTAGTTGCACGCAAGGATCAAATTTGCACATGCAGATTTTGGCAGTGATATGCCGCCATAGACACCCCTCCACCCAAGTCTAGTAAGTCTTGTGACGAGTGTACTGTGAAGGTGTACTTAATTTAATGTGTTAAATTGGTGGAATACCTCTTTACCACACTGTAGAAACCTGCCTGAGCTGTGTAATCCATCACAGTGACCACCGAGTCTGCATTAATTTTTGTCGAAGCTACACTATCATTATGCAGTGCCGACGTTTCAAATCAATCTGTATAACCATGCAATGATCATGTAACTGGAAAACATTAATGCAGACTTGATGTTCACTGTGATGGATTACAGAAGTCAAGCAGGTTTCAGGAGCTAATTGATTTTCATGCAATAAGGTAATGAATAGAAACCAATGGCTGCCAGGCATTGGAGGAAATATACATCCAAAAATCTGAAATGAAGCATCAGCAAAAATTCTAAATATGAATATGAAAAACGGTTTGACTTGTAGTTAAACTGTAAAACAGTTACTGTAAAATACTGAATTTTTGGGAGTTCAAACTTGCACTGGTATGGTCCTTTAAAGTGTAATTTTACACCCCCTGAATATTTTGCTAATATTTAGCTCCAGTGGTTTCAGTTTCACCTTGCTCCAGGACCAGTTCAACAGAGCACCCTTCTGATGACACCCAACCACACCCAGCAGTGATGCTGGAAACAAACTACAAATGTTTTACTTGTGATCTCTTGATTCAACCCACAAGATGAGACAAGCAGTCAGGCCGTAGCCCAAAACTTTGACAATATATGCTCCGTCATTAGCTTGCTAGCTCGAATCCTAGCAGAGAATTTGACAGTGGCAACATGGAGACTGAAAGGTAACAAAAACGGGAGACTTATTAAGCTGTCTTCATCCAATGAGATCCTGTAATGGAGGGGAAACCAGGCTGTTTCCTTGCTGTGTATTAAGTTCAGATATTAAGTAATAAGTTATCTCATTAGCAACAAGTGGCTAAAGCCAATTAATTAATTTATTCTCAGTGATGAAGTGAGAGTGGGGAGACCACCCCTCAAGTGGAGAACCCACAATGTCTCGCCATCAGCCTTTATCTCTCCGTGTATCTCTGGGTTTCCCAGTCTGTGCTTCTGGGTCACCTCCATGCCCAGCTCTACTTGTCTGGATAATTAGCTGCACAGCCCTCGCTGCCAGACTGTGCGCCCCATGGATTTATGATGGTGATGGCTGGTCTGGTCCCAGGGGAGATGGTGTGTGTTTGTGTGTGGGTATGTGCCAGTAAGGCCAAGGGAGACACGGGTGTCCTACTAATGAGGGGACACAAGGTTATTTACGGCAGGCTGGACCAGTGTCATGGATATGGAGATAAGGCAATACCTGGGTAATAAATCATTAAGAATATGTGTGAGTTTGGAGGTGTGTGTGTGTGTGTGTGTGTGTGTGTGTGTGTGTGTGTGTGTGTGGTCCAAACACTGCAATCAACACAGGTGGGTGTGCTTTGCAGCCTCTTTCTTACACGTCTGCTACAAGGACAAGAGAGGCTTCATCTTTATGATTCGAGATCTCTCCTCACTACTTATTCAGACACTTATATTCAGGAGAAAAAAATATATCTGTCACAGGCATTTCTTTACATTATGTATCACACATTTTTATTAGCTTTGCTGAGAACAAAACTGAATAGCTCTCTCCCCGCCTCCGCTGAAGTGATTAATCTCTTCTTTATTTTCAGCGCACTATAGTGCAATTCAGAGCTGAAACTGAATGTCCATTGGCTGCAGGTCAATGGGAGACGTGCTGTGACGAATACAGTTTGCTTTTCAAAAAAAGTTGTTCCTGTAACATTTATGTAAACATTTACGCTGCTTATATAAGAGCAGCTATTAGTTTGGCTCTTCTGTTTTTTGTTACAAATGGGAAACAGGCATTTCAAGGGCGTCAGCGTCGTCAGCATGCAAGGGAAGTGTGAATGGCTGAGAGTGTAAACCAGACGCAAAGGCCACTTTACTCTGATCTATGGTTATGAAATGTACTCTGAAGGTTTTGAAGCGTGCCTAGTACACAACAGTTCAAACAAGCCATCCAAAAAAGGCCTGCTGTCGTCAAAGAGCACACTGTAGAAATTAAAAGTTCTCAGTAAGAACAACTCATCGTGTCTCCGTCCGGACAAGCTTGACCTGTCTGACCCGTTCGAGGTCTGTTTAAAACATCCATCTCATTCAGCACGGAAAGATTTTAAATCGCCTCTTTGCTGAACATGTGCCCGTGGCTCCGTGGATATTTTTCTCTCATAAAAAAAAGAATACATTTTAAAATGAAGCTCTAACAATTTTTTGTAGCCGGTGATTTGACCTTTGGATAGGCGTCTTTTATTAAAGTGGAGTGCATGTCTGGCTGTGGATTGGCTGCACTGGTTGGGTCTGCCTTCAGGTGACCTTGTTAACCAGAGAGCTGACCTGTGTTCGCACCTCGCTCTTTTTCCTGCTTCAAGCCAAATTTGTTCTACAGCTGAAATGCAGACCTTTGATCCTGTGTGCTTTTGTAATTTATGTTTTTTTTCAGTCTGACTGTTATTCCATGGTGTTTTTGTTTAATGTTAAGAGCTTTTTTCTCCAAGTATCAGAGTCAGATGCCCACAAGGAAAAAATCCCCTTGTCAGACCTAATATAAAACAGGAGGTATGTAACACTCCATTTGTATCTGACTGAACAACTACATTTCCTATTATTTTGTACCTTATAAGTGTATTGTACAACACTTGCTTTTATTAGATCACTTACATTTGTGGGCTTGTGCAGAGGCCAATAGACCTCTTAAATAGCACCCACTCATATTCTTCAACTTATTGTTACAGCAGGTTTATTCAAAAGCTCTTCAACAGCTTCGTCCGACTGCTCAAGAACACATGGAGGTAAAAGCACACCGTTCCTTAACACTAGCACTTTGCAAGCATTTCAGTTTTCTTCCTCTGTGAAGCGTAAAAAGGAGGAGAGTTCAGAACCTGTTCAGGTATATCAACAGCCTCCAGCAGAGGAGGTAAGCAAAGAGGGCGTGCGTGGGCGAAAAGTGTGTTTATGTGCGAAGCCATGTCAAGGTGAGGATGACAACGAGTGCCACTCCTGCCACCGCTGCCCTTCAGTACATTACATTCATATTATAACTAGTCACATGCTGTAGATAGATGCTGGCATCCCTATGCACTTTTTGCTGTACAGTGGCAACAACCATCTCTGCTGCCACCACAGACTGTGTAGAAAGATGGCCAGAAAGGAAAGATATGTTGTCTTTAGTGAGGTGAAACAACTTTACAACTTTACTGCTCTGACCATCAGTGTATCCAGTGTTTTTGGACAGAATGAAAGTCAGGAGACCTCAACCATTTGCTACTTCGAGTTTGATCATTCTTTTAAAATGTCTCTGCTAAATGCAATGCTAAATCTGTGCTAAATCCCCAATACCTGTTTGACTGTAATTTGATAATCACCTCATGGAGTTGACGGACTCCATTGAAACATGGAGCATTTTAATTGATTAGCTTGTTCTGTGGTTTGAGGCAAAGGCTCATCCTCTGTCGCTCTGTGCATCAGGAGGCAGTACAGTTCGTTCCAAATTAAAACTGGGTGGCCTTTCCAAACACTCTTGTGTGTCTCCACAAAATAATTAAATCTGAATACCATAACATCCTTTTACTGTTAACCATAGATCTAGTGTAAGCAGCAATATCTTACCACAGAATGAATAAGGGTGTGCCAGTTTACAGCATCAACCAGTGGTATGTCCATGCACAGATAACATCAAAAGCTTGTCTCAAACCCAGAAATGTTTGTGCTATACTATCATACTTTATAAAATGTGCGCTTCCAAGTTGCTCCAGGCACATGATCATGTCAAACATAACATGAAGAGAGAGCTGCGCACCTTCACTGAAAGACCAACACGGTTTAGCATGTAACCCCTTGAGTCGGCATCGGGTTATTCCCTCAACATACTCTGTCAGATTTCTTCAAAGCTCTACGAAGAAGTCAAAGAAGGTGAGAACAAAAGAAAAAAGGGATGTAGTCTAGGTAGAAATCAAGGCGACCGCTTGAGCTTTCAGCTTGAAACATGCTGTGTTTCATTTTTCTTCATAAAACAGAGACCTGTGTTTAAGGAAGAAAAAAGCCAAAGTTGGGGCTGTTACAAGCAGCTGAACATCAATATGAATGTGACACTGTCAAAGAGCCTAATTTCTGGGCCACTTAATATTCCTGTCTGGCATCTGTTAGCTCCATTTTATGTAGATAGCATTTTGAATGGCTCAGTGGGAAAATGCAATGTCAATGAATTACATCACATTATCTTAGCCACCTAACTTTGTCATTCAGTTGATGGGGCTGTCGCCTGTATATGCCTGGACAACTCTGGCTGTTTGCCAGCATGTCCTGTTGATGTAGCCAACGTTATCCCCTTTGCCAGTGAGCCGTGACTAATATGAAAACACATCTGACATCTGGCTTGCTCAATCTGCTGGTTTTAAATAGATGTTGGCTCGGTAAAGCATTCATTCGCTCTTTTCTTTAAGGGGGTAGACATCTGCCTGAACAGTGTCTGGGGAAAATGCAAGAACAGCTTCTCAGATGAGGATATTTGCAATGAAAGTAAGCAGATACGGATGCACACAGGTTTGTGTTGCTATGGGGATAATGTGTACATATGGAGATACTGTATTTCTTTCAAAATCACGTAAGCCATTTGTGACCTTACTTTTAGTAGAAGGCCTGTGGTGTTTTTTTGTTTTGACACATGAAAGCAAGGACGAATAAATAGAAACAATGGAAAGGGGTGTAAAAAATAACAGCGAGGTGGCATTGTGTAGAATTATGCTGCACCTGGCTGGTCAGGCAAACAAACAAGTTTAGATTGTTTGGGGCAGTGGCAAGACACTTCAGTGAAGCTCGACTTCAAACGGCCGACGCCCCCCCCCCACTGTGGAAAACTGCTGCCCACTGCTTTTTGACTTTCCAGTGACATGAAACTGGCTGGATTGCAGCTGCGACGTCTCACCCTTCACCATCAGCTCCCTTCACTTCCTACATTATTTGCAGTTCAATCTGTGGAGTTCAGTCAACGAACAGGAAAACTGTTGAATAAAAGAGGATATCTTAGAGGCAAGGCGATGGGTTGGTGCATGTTCACTGTGCTGCAAAAGATTCCTTGCTTTTAGTGTCTAATTACCCCTCCACTCTCTGTTTCACCCCCCCCCGTCTTCTTCCTCTGACCTCAGGAAAAACCATGAAAAAAAAAACTCCTCAATATCCCTTTCTTCCACTTGCCTTTTTATTTTAGAAGAAAGAGCTAATTCATCATATGCCTCACATTTACCCTGTCCTCGGGCTCCCTGACATTAGGAGAACCTTTTGTTTTTGTTCTCGCAGTTATTCACACCAAATCTATGCTCTGCATGGAAGTGCTATTACTCAAAATCATGTGTAATTATTAGAGTTTGAGGGGTTTTCTTTGGCTTATAGAAAAGTAAATATGTACCGTTGTGCTGTAAATTAGGCAAAACCTGAATACCATCAACTGCTTTAACCAACATCAGCCTGAGCACATGATGGTGTTAATATTAAAATGATAAATTCACAGCACTGATCTACTTAAATCCAATAAAGGGTTATCCAATTAGAGGTTAATCTCAGGAACCATTTGTTCCATATTGGTGTCATGTGTCTATAACCCATCATAGATGAATAATTGATTGTCCGTTAGCTGAAGCAGTTGATAATTAGTGCGCAGTCATTCTACATCCCTGGCCTCAGGTTACTCCTCTGAAGACATCCTGCAGTGTCAGCTAAGGACAAAGCAACGGTCTTGGGCTACATTTTTACAAATTCTTGCCCAAGTCTGCAGAAGCAGCTGTGCTGTATTTAAGGACTGCTTTATTCCAGATTGTGTAATAGCAACGTGCAGTTTAAGTTTAGTGTAACATGCCATCATAACTTGTGCATTTCAAGAAATACCATCTTTGAGTTTTCATGAATTAAAAATGTGTCTCGTACATTCTTAGATGTTAAATGTACATATCTCACATACTGTAACTCATGACCTTTAGATTGTAAAGAATTGGTTTGCCTTTCATTTCTATAATTATTGTCTACCAAAACTTACTTTGGGCAGTAGAAATTATAAGGTGAAACTCTTCTAAATGTTGGCTATTCCTTGCAAAAAGAGCTGCTTAGTGAACTGGGAGTAATGTGTGCACCTTAAATGTTTCCTAAATATTAATGAAAAGCTATACTTCATGTACATACCATGTACTCCTGCCAATATTGTTGCCTGTATACAACATAGACATGTACGGCTATGGGTCACATATCAAACATTTTCATGTATCCTATGTTGCATTTCAAAGGGACTAATGTGATATTCATTCATTCTCAATTCAGCCACCGTGTTTCTCTTTTAATTTCAGTCTATTGTGGTCGTTGCGTGGCAGAATACTGTTTTGTCCATAATCGCTTTCAGCCTTTGTTGTTGACTAAGACACAATGATCTTTGTTCTTCCATCTCCAAAGATTCAAGCAAAAGCTGTACATGGCTCCAGTCACTGCAACAAATGCAATGTTCTCAATCTTTGTTGCCATGGTTGTATAACATCCTCAAAAGCCTCCACAGCCAATGATCTTTGTTTCTGTCTCGTTGCCTGAGGTTGCAGCTTGTTCTTGCCTTCTTTGCAAAATCTAAACGAGTATTGTTGGGTTTTGGTTATAGCAACAAAATACCGTCATTCATGATGGCTTTTACAGCGACATCCCATTCTGCTGCACTAACTCAGTTTTTGAAAATCAGTTTGTTGTTACATTTCCCTGAGGTTGACCTTAGAACGGACAGTAATCAGACCTACAAAGAAACTGACTGGACCACCCTAACCCTGACGCAAACCCAAACACGATCCTGAAAACTGATGTAATTGTTAAAATATAGCACTCAGAGGGAAACAGGTAGTCTGACTGTCCAAATGTAAAGAAACAACTGTCTTAAAGTCCCCTGTAGAATTATATTTGGTTTGTGTAATCCATAAAAAAACAAAGCGTAAAACTGACATGTGATTTTACAAGGGTTTATGGGCCAGACTACTTATTGGTCTGGCGCAGTGACTTCCTGGAGTGTCCGCTGGTTGCCTGGCAACATGTGGTAGACCGTCATGAGATACATCTTTTAAGATGGCAAACAGTTGAAACAACCAAAAATATAGTATCTTACCATCTATGACATATTCTGGATCAGCACATAAATATCCTGCTAACAAGGCAAACGAGACTGATAGCCGAAAACATCATCTCCTTGACAAAGAAAACACGAAACACATTAAATAGAATGTACATGAAGGATTAAAAGATAAATGATGAGCTTAATTTAGATAAACTAAAAGTATTATAACTTAATACATTGTGATATTATGCACCAATGCCAACAATAGGGATAGTATTATATCAGTTTATATATATATATATATATATACTGTAAATCCCAGGCAATGGCTGCATCTGACAGAAATTAAAGGGAAGAGGGAGGAGGCACAAAAGAAAGAGGGGGAGGTGGAGGGAAGAATGGATGGGGACGGAAAGAAAGAAACCAGTTTAGTGATCTTTCATCATAATCCTGTTACTGTTGAATAATTTAAGTATCTCCTTGCAGACATTAATTTCCTATCATCTACTTTGCCTCTAATTCACTGAGAGAATTAATGAGGATTGACATGGCTGCTCTTTCTTGTGCCGTGAAAGCCAACATGGAGCTGTTGATAAGCGGGACGTGGTGGTGGAACAATGGGCAGCTGGTTATAGCCTAATCGTTTATTTTACATTTCATCCGAGCTATCATTAGCTTCCAAGAAAATAGAGCGTGAAAATATATGAAATAATGTTAATTATCTACAGTAAAAATGATTATCAGAACAATCAAAATACTTTAGATATGTGGAATTTCCATTTCTTGAAAGTGAATTAAGCATATACCATCATCTTTAGTGTGCATTATCTTTGAAAGGTCACCTCTATGCAGTGAAGTGTCGAGGACAAAGCCAGGCAACTGCCATCTGTTTCAAAGATTGATAGCTCTCTGCTGCTATCAATGATACGCCAATGTGCCTCTTAGCATTCTGTAGATCTTCATTGTTTTTCTTCAAGGACATCAGGGGTATACAACACCATATAAAATTACGTTTCTGCAAAATAGAAAGAGAGATACAGGAGAGAGAGTAGGAGAAATAAAGAGAAGATAGTCCACCAAATAAACCACTGTCAACGATGTTACCACAATAGGTTTGAAATACAGTGTTGTAAGGAAGGAAGGAGGCTGGAAGGAGAGGAACATCGCTGGGAAGATGAGGGGTGAGGCTTTAAAGATCTGTCAGGCAGACTTCAACGCCTGAGCGGGAGAACGAAGTGACATTCCCACTGTAGAAACCCAGAGGAATCTTATAAAGGATAAAAAACAAAGGATGTCAATGTCTAGATGATAGCGAAAGGGAATTACCCTCAGTTTTTATTTAATGTTTTTGTGAATGGACAATCACCCCAGCTGTTTCTGTCTTTCTTTTGTGTAGACCATTCTCTTCTAATAGCAGACATCTTTTTATTGTCAGGGAAACTTGAGACTGTTTCTGACATTTCTATCCTACGCTTTCTAAGTAATTCAAATCCTTCAGAGTGAAGAAAATATATATACGTGCAAAATATAAAGTCAACAATATTCTTGACACTTGTGATAGCAATTTAATTGAAATGTCAGTCGAGAGGCAGGGACTCCAAATCCACAGAATCTCTGTTTTTGTCTCTCGGGTGTCCTCATCTCTTTCTCTTCTTTCTCTTTCTCTCTTTCTTTGCTCTGAGTTACAACTTCATCTTTCAGCCATAGCCAAGGACAGGGGGTGAGCCATGCATCAGGTGATGCACTCAATGCCGCACTCATTTGACCCATCACCCCAACAATGGAGGCTGACCCTGAGCTGCTCCAATTAATCACCTA
>JAVQJL010013911.1:0-29033 GCA_036024295.1 Nannoperca obscura
CCCACACTCACACACTGTCTCTGTAGAGGATAGGTGTGTGTGTGTGTGTGTGTTTGTGAGAGAGAGAGAGAGAGAGAGAGAGAGAGAGAGAGAGAGAGAGAGAGAGAGAGAGAGGTTTGGGTTCACCACTCTGCTCCCTCGCTCCTCGTGGTTTTCATGATCATAACTCCATCGATGATTATCACCTATTAAACTACTATTTACTATTATTATTACTCTAGTGTGTGTGTGTGTGTGTGTGTGTGTGTGTGTGCGCGCGCGCACACGTGTGTGTGCGTTCGTCATGTCGCCAGTGGCTTTCTGACCTCGTCTCGAGGTTTGGTGATCCCTGCCAGAGATTCCTTTCCATCCCTCCCTCCCCTCCATGTTTCACATGTGCGTCAGCAATGTTACCGCAGCCTCTCTCGCTCGCTCTCTCTCTCTCTCTCTCTGTAACCCCATGATCCTCCTTGTGTCAAACACCCCACCCTCGTGTTTTCACCCGACGCCTCCCTCCTCTTCCTCAATCTCTTGCTATCTCCCTCCCTTCTTTCCTCCTCCTTTCCTTCCATCTTGTTTTCTTTCTCTTCCTCCTCTTCTGTTGTAGCAGAACCCTTCATTTCCCTCTTTTCAGTTCCGAGAAAAAGTCAGTAGGGTCAAAGTACAACCTGTAGCCCACCCCCTGCTTTTCATTTTCGTATTCTTGTAGATAAAGCTCATCAGATTCAGACTGACTTACAATGAGTTCAGAAGCGGAGCAATTCTCAACAAGCATGTAGAAACAGAAGTGAGGGGGAAAAAACATGTAAAGGCAAAAATAATCACCTGATTAAGATTAAAACCAGCAAATGTTGCTCAAACCCACAGAAAGTTGAGTTTCCAAAAGCAACAAATCCATCATGGTTAATGGGGAAATAATGAACACATATTGTTAAGATATGTGATATTGTCATACAGTATGGAAAAATGTCTTTACTAACCTTTTAACTAAGTGTTAAAATATTTATACATAAAACCTCCTGAGCCTAGACATTATTTACTTTCTTATATCCATTGCTGAACAGAACATTTTAGCACCTTTCAGCTCATTGTTTTGGTTGGACTTTACTGTTCGGTTCAGTATCACTGCTCTCAGAAGAATTGTACTAATAATCCATTGTTTACTACCTGTCCAGCACCTATGGAACACGAAGCATTTAGAGACTTAAGAGCCAGATATTTCCCTCGGGAGTTGGTGGAGATCAGAAGCAGCTATAAGAGAGGGAATATTGGGCCACATATACACGACTCCAAATGAAAGCTTACGTTGCTTCGTGACTGCATGCGTTAACAGACAACTGTTTGCTAACACGTGCACAACAACCCACTTAATATGCTGATAATGTCTTTATGATGTTTACAGATTGTTCCGTTTCTGACGTCCAAGTGGCCAAAAAAAGAGAACAAAGAAAATGTATGCAGTTTTGAAGTGAAACTTTAAGTGGGAACTTAGTGTTGAGAAACTGGCTTTCAGTGTGCAGATCCTAAAGCTTATTTCTGCCCTCTTACTTAATATAACACAATTTGTTGAAAAGGGAAGTTGAGGAGATGTATAGGAGATTAACATTTATGGCCTATGACAATCAAAAAACTGCAGCAGAAAACGGCTCAGCTTGTTTTCCACACACACACACACACACACACACATATATATATATGAACACACCAGCAGAGTAACATTAGGAATGAGAGCAGGCAAGCAAGAGTCTGTCTGTTACACTATGTTACATTTATTGTGTGGAGATGGCAGGCTATGTGAGCATGAGCCTGATTAACTGTGAGAAACAGGAGGCACAAATATAAATGTAATATTGAACACTCAACTCCTTCTCCATTTGTCTTCCGCAGCAGCTGTGGATGTCGGACACTTGGCTGGAGAAACAAGAATCTTATTCAGTGAAACACTCCTCCTCCACTGGGAAAATGTGATGTGAAAACGAGTCAAGTAAGAAATACTGGAGGTGACTCCCTTCTGGGGTTGGACAATTCTACATTCACCATCCTGGGGCAAACAATACGTTCAAATGTGTATTAATCCACCGCTGAAAATAGTCCCCAACACATTCACAATCTATTGTTGTTTGAGTGACGTTGGCTAAAACCTACACTGGCCAGCTGTTTAAGAAAATGACTGAGTTGTTTTTTCTTTAAATGAAACTAAATAATTGGGACTTCATTTTAATTTTATGTATTTATTCTGAACTAATGGGATTGGGACAGAACAAAATGCCTCCGGATGCAAATGGATAGACCTCCAACGAATGAGCGCAACGTAACGTTTGCTGTGGCGCTGAGCGAATCCTGTCGGGCGTACAGCGAACACATCGTTCGTTCTTCATTTAGAGAAGATTTCCCGACCATATTAGATAAACGGTTGTGACTGGTCTGTTTGAAACCTGTCTGAATGGGAGGGGGACCCGACACATCTGGCGAAGCAAATAAAACATGAGCTTGCAAATTTGTCTGGTTCCCAGGATAACAGACAGGGGTCGAGAAGTCCGAAAGTATTAAGAGACAGATTAACACATTGTTTTGGTCTCTTAATAGGATTAATTGACAATAAAAAGAATATATAATACCTCCAGTCTTATACTTTAACTAATAAATAAGTAATTTTTTACTGTTGTTGGGTATAAAAATTGTCAAATTTAGACACTGGCATTGACTAAAACCCACGTGTTGCCCTCTTGTATGAAGGGAGGGGAACTTCTACAGTAATAGTTTGAGGAAAACAGCATCCATGTTTCTCATGTGTCTTTTAAAACTATTTCAGACAGATTCCCAGTTTACCAGAGTGATCATTAAGTCCTGATTCGTAACAGCGTCACAACATGCTGTAACATAAATGTCAAAGCTGTTTCCAGACGCCGCTGCTTGCAGTCATTATGAAGACATGCGACTGTAGAAAGACTTTACATCAGCCATTAAAGCCGGTAAGATAGTCAATCAACACAGCGCAGCGTGATCCATTAGCATCTGGTTAGCGGACGGAGGAGAAACCACAATGGAGTGTATGTTGTTTATTTCTAGCCTGAGAACACATTCATATAAACAAAGGTAAACTGATAGTAGTCAGAACCTTTCTGTAGTTTTTGTCATGAAAGGTCAAATTTAAAGCAACTGTCAGTCATCACAAAAATCCCCTCTCATTCAAACCCTGTTGACCATTTCTCGCTTACTATGCTTCCATGTTTGTCCACAGATCTCATGCACATCACATGGAGGATATTGTTCTAATGATGTCTGGATGACTCTCCTCCCAGAAATAACAAATAACTCTCAAAAGGTTTCTTTCATCTTCCTCTAAGGGCCGGTCGGGTGGAGTTTGTCATAACATGAGCAAATTAGGGAAAGTGTCACATTTGTCAGCAATGAAAGAGACGTCTAACACGATTATTACACTTTCAGGCACTAAGCTCGGCTCTTGTTGAATTATTCCGTTATCCATCTTCCACTTGTACATCGTGTCAAACAGACTTCTTCTCTTTCCTTTCATCATGCTGCAGCTGCCGTCTTATTAGAAGGAGAGTTGTAGCTAAAACCATGTTTATTTGACATAACTGAAAGGAAATGAAGACAAACAAAATACAAAATAAGACAATCCAAACTGGGTGGAAGCCAGGAGACAGGAAGAGACGGGCCGACTGCCACCAGCTTATATATCTTATATATATATATCTTATATCTATATCTATATCTATATATCTATATATCTATCTATATATCTATATATCTATCTTATATATCTATATCTTATATATATATCTTATATATATATATCTTATATCTATATCTATATATCTATCTATATATATCTATATATCTATATATCTATATCTATCTTATATATCTATCTATATATCTCTATCTCTATCTATCTCTATATATCTATCTATCTATATATATATATCGCTGCATCTCCCTCACAACCCGACTCCGCGCACCAGGATCCTGGAGGGAGGGGCCCGCTCTGAGGCTCGCCACAAATGTCACTTTGTCTGTTGTTGAAAGTTGAACAGCAGTGATTTGTACAGGACTACTGGGTCGCCATGTTTGAACCCTGCAGTATTTGAAACTGACGAGTTTTGCTGGAGATAACAGGTCAAGTCAGATGGCATTGGTTTGCTTTTCAATCAAAGACACTTTATTCCCAGTGGATTGTTACATTTCATGAGAGGCAGCTGCATCTGTTGAGTATGTGGCAGCTAAAACTATATTTCTGTTTATTTTAAACATAAAATCCATAAATTGTTTATTATTGAGCTATTTTGTCCTCTTTAAACATGACTAACCGGTCTCAAGTAATCTAAAGTTTAACTGGGTTCATGCTTGAATCCAATTCTGTTTAAAGCAGAAATACATGAAAATCGAGAATCCTTTGAATATAATGAAGCCATGAAATAAACAGGGGGAGTGCATCCTTTGTAACATGCATACTCACACACAGTGGCCTTTTCTACAAACCTATCAGCTGTTCACGACTACAACTGCATCTTAGCGTCCTCTACTGACCAAAGACGTGCATGTGCACCATGTTCAAACAAAAACCCTCTTCACGGAGTATAAATGTGTCCTCACTATGATTAACAAGCACGAGGGCCTTTGATCAATACTGTCAACTACATTTTGCTTCAATACACTTTCTATGGTTGATGTGCAGCGACCATGCTTTGTGATTTTATTTTTTATTTTTTAACTTTTTGTTTTAACATTTAAAAATGTTAGAAAAATAGACTTTTTGCACTTTTGTTCACAGCATACAAAAAATAACATTTAGATATTTGAACAGTAATATGTCTTTTCTGGTAAAAACTTAATGTCCCACTTGGTCATAATAACCTACAGACCTTACTGTGTTAAATGCATTTTGTCAATGCTGTGAACACAATAGAAATATCACTAATCTCCATTCTACTGAGCCATATATCTCAAAACCTGGGGACATTTTCAGAGAAGTAAAATGCGTTTTGATAACTGGATGAACTAACCCTTTAACCATAGTCTCCTTTCCAGAAACACAACCAACAAAACAGAACCAGGAACATGTTTTGCATCATTATGTACAGCGGTTTTATTTGTGATTTCCCCAAAACGTTATCAGTATTTTACTACATACAATGCATGTAATCAAGGTACAATGGATCAACTTCAAAGACAAGAAGAGCAAAAAGAAAAGAGCAACACAAAAAACAGGCAGTGAAGAGAGACATTGGTTAAGGTACTGTATGTAGAACACCATTTCTTTTATATAGAGTGCTATTGATGGTGCCATCAACAGCGATGCCATGGCAACTGTTTGTTGAAAAGACAAGTTTCTGCAAGAAGCACTGAGGTCTGGTGAGTTTTACTGCATGGTGATGTGCATGTGTGAAGAAAAAGTACTTATCTTGGGACTCTGCTGAGATCAACTACCATTTTAAACTTTTTTTTTTCTCTTTTGTTCCCCTCACGATGAGGATGATTCTAATCCTACAGGAGGTCACAGTCTGCTGGACATTGTTAAAAAAATATTAAGCTTAAATTAAGTCAAATTAAATAAAGTTTCATTATACTCCATTGTATCCGAACAAGGGAGTTTTTTTTTACTTATATAAACCATTTTTTAACCGTGTAGGCTTTAAATTAACCAGCTGTCACTGAAAACTCAGCCACAGGGAATAAATAGAAGTAGTGAATGAAACAAACCAGCAGAAAGACCCTAACGTAGCACATCCTGGTCAGGACGCGCACCTCCTACTGTTAACTCATAAATTCGATACAACTGCAGAAACTAACAAACGTGTTGATATGAAGATCAGCAATACAGGCAGCGAGATCGTCCTGTATTCTGGTTTAAAACCCCTGATATTGTCCCAAAATAAGGCTGTGGGTTCTAGGCACACCAAGGTACAACTGAGCTGAGCAATATGTGCATTTTAAAAAGATGTGACACACTCTGTATGTTCTGGATGAATTCATGTTCAATTTATTTCTATCCACCTGGTTTACCCAGGTCTTACTACGGAGATTAGTTGTTTTTTTTGTTTTGTTTTTTTAAAAAGGAGAAAAATATAGACAACAAATCATTTTTAGACAACGTCACGCGTTTTGCAGAGCATTCAGAGACAAAAACACAAGTGCATCACTGGCAAAAACTGCTGGTGAGGGAGAAAGACGTGTGTGTCTGAGTGTGTGTGCTGTGTTTAGTATCAGTCAGTCAGTATGAGTGTATGTTTGCCTGTGAGCACAGTTAAGTGCATGCATGTGTGTATGAACACGCGCTTATTTAAAAGAGGTAGCAGAGAAATGCAATCGGAGCAACGGATGACAGTCTGTCTAGAATGATACCTGTCCACCTGTAGCTTCAGTAGGAAAGCAGACTTTCTGTCTACCTGCTCTCCTCATGTTCAAATACGGGCGACAATAATCCAGAAAGAGCCTCAGACCTTAACTGAGGCCACGAGCTGTTCGATAGCTACAGAAAAATCTGTAGAAAAACTGCTAAAGTTCAATATTCATTTGATTTTTCAGGATACAGATAGTTCAAGTGTAAACATTGAATCAACAAATAAGCTTTGTATTATCTACCTCGGAGGGGTATTTGAGCTGTCTGTCAGTACACAACTTGGGTGTCACCCTTTCCAAGTGAAATCTGTTAGAATGCAATAGCCTTTCCCAAAAGGCATAGAAACAGATAACATGCTGACGTAATTAAACAACGGCATCCCTAAATATCAAATACTTGAACTGAATAAACTCAGTCTATGGATTTCCAAAACTGCCCTAAAGCTTTAGATCCACAGCAGCAACAGAGAGTAAAATTTAACTTTAAAAAAAGCATTAACTTCCACATGCTGCGAGCTGAAAGGTGAGTCATTGGTTGATAATTATACAAGGGTGATCGCTAAAGGCTTGGCGTGTCATTCACAGCATAGACTTTGAAGGCCTGGTTTTCTGAAAGCTGAGTGAAAGCAGCAAATAAACCAAGGATTCAGAACCAGAGTTAGGGCGAGTTAGAAGAAGGCAGAGTGCAAAAGTAGAGTAGAAAAAAAACAAAAACACACACACACACTATTTGTTATTTTTACATTTTCCATGTTAGGACAGAGAGGTTCCAACTACCACACCCTTTATCCGAGTAGGTATGAATCGTTTCCGAGTCCTCCATCCCTCGTCTCTGGACAGTTGTGTAAAGCTGAAAGCCGAGAGGTTTCTGACTGTGTGGCACCAATCCAGCACTTTTAACCCAGAGAACGACTGGCGGCTCCGTGGAGTCCCACCAGACAAACCCGACAGACACGTCTTCTGGCCAAATCAGGTGGCATTTTACTACAGTAACGCATGGATTGTATTTTGAAGGCATTGCTAAAAGCCAAAAAAGAGCGGCCTCGAGCCGGACCGGCTGCCTCCTGTTTCGACGAGTCCAAATTCTCTTTGTGCACCATTTGCCTCCGAGGTGTGATGAGCAGACGCACAACCGCTCATTGCATCCAAGGTTTTATGCAACATTCACATAGCAAACTTTCAGGCTCAATTCCAATTTGCTGATATGCTCATATCTGAAACGTGTGGCTCATCTCTATCCTAGGATTCTATAAGTTAGCCTGCTAAACTCAAGCTAGCAGTCTGTTTTGCTTTTAATCTACTCTCCACCGTGATCCTTATTTGTCATTTGGTTTTAGTACTTTTTCCATTCATTCATTTTTCAAAATACATTTTGGAAACAGGGTTATTTGTTTTCCTGCTGAGAGGTAGCTTACAAGAACAATACGACTCTCGTGTCTGTACGCTAAATATAAAGGTTACAGCCGGAAGATGGTTAGCTTAGCCTGACATCAACACTGCTAGCCTGGCTCTGTCCAAAGGTAAAAAAAAAGAAGTTGTTCCTCTAAAGCTCATTAATGAATTTGTTATATCTTATTTCATTCTCATTCATACAAAAAGCTAAGTGTTTTGTAAAAACAAACCTGGCTAGCTGTTTCTCTTGCTGCCACTCTTTATGCTAAGCTAAGCTTCTCCTGGCTGTAGCTACACATTGAACTGGCAGACAAGACAGTAGTATCATTTTCTCATCTCCACTTTCTGTGAGAAATTGTATTTCCCAAAATGTTCAACTAGTCTTCTTCTATCTGATTTTTATCACTTATCTAATTCATTGTATCTTTATAAACTACGTTAACAAACTTGGTTTTGAAAAGTGCTGTACAGATACGAACAGCTCTTACACATTTCAGTTACAAGATGCATCTTCCAGTTTTAGCTGACACCTCAAACAACAATGAAGTCGGCTATCTGGCTCTCTTTCTCTTGGGTCTAATTGTCCTGCATGTTAAAGCTAACTCAGCCAAGCTAGCGTGGAACCTACAATGCGTATCAGGCTAGTGACACAACATTAACGTAAAATGCATTTCGCTGCTCAAAAGAATTAGAAAACATTAAAACTGTGTCACATATTAAAGAGTGGAAGGACTTTGGGCACTTTCAGCTGCTATGTGATTGTAGCCTCGCCTCTGATTTAATTACTTTAAGATTTGTAGGCTTACATTAAGATTTGAGGTAAAAATCATCCAGCATTTGTAAAAAGAAAATTGATTTTTTTTTTTAAAGGACTATACTGTACATATACACAAAAAACCTTCTAAATTAGTGTTAAAATAAAAATGGATGCTTTATAATAAACAATCATGCTGCGACAACCAAACACAAATCTATATATCTATATCTATCTATATCTATATAGCTATAGATAGATATACATGTGTGCGGAGGGGAGAGGTAGTATGTTTGGTTAAACGCAGCGCCAAAGCTTAGCGGCACGCCATCGGTTGGTAAAGACAGAGACAGCAATGACAGAATATACAGAATGAGGCAGAGATGATGATCAGGTGAGTGAAGCAGACAAACAAGGTGAAAGTTAACATTTAGAAACATTGGGATCCACATACATACTGACTGGTCTACTGGCAAGAGGAATCTACTGGACAACTTTCTGCTTTATACAACTGGCTACTAATTTACCGTAAGTTTGACATAAAAAACATGTCACGCTTGAGAAGAGAGTTGTGGTGGTGGTGTGTGTGTGTGTGTGTGTGTGTGTGTGTGTGTTTATGTTTGGTTCCCTTAAAGGCTATTGTGAAACGTAGTCCTGTAAATTATTGAGGTATCTGTTAAATGTTTCCAGCTGAGTGAGGTTTCTATACGTAAGGCTACTGAGGTGGAGCTGCTGACCTGGGTTAACGGAAGGAGGGTTGAGAGGGGAGAGACTGCAGCGGCCTTGTTTGGGTTCCTTTGAGTGCTAATGGCTTCTCGTATCAGTTACAATGCGCAGGCAACAAACCGTATGCCGGATCGGTCTTGCAGACATACAACGTTCTTCGTGCACAACCCAAAATGTAAGAATTAATAATGGAAATACAAATGATCCACAAAGGAGAAGCAACGTCGCGTCCAACGAAGGTAAATAATTCATGTTACACTCCGAACCCTTAAAACTGAGCAGACTCTCACCCCATCTCCCTGCCCTGCATTCCTTTTGAAACAGATGATGATGCTGAATGTATTTCAACAAATATTTTCTTTAAAAAAAAATAAAAAATAAAAGTCTGGATTTCCAAAGCTGCGATGCGAGACACAAAAGTAGTGAGAAAGGTAATGTCACACTTTGGGTTTAGGAGGCGACATCTCATCAGTCACTGCACACTCTGCCTGTACAGAACGTCACTACATCTGCCTGTGGCAATTCTCATTTTAAAAATACTTTATCTCCTAAAGTCTTCTATACAGATTCTACAGTCTTCTGGAGGTCCAAAAATGTTCTCAGGGTCAAACAGGACAAAGGAGCCATTTCTGCATTGTCTTTTTCACAGTAAAGTGACACCTCCGAGTCCACAGCAGCTGTTCCAATGACTGACTGACTCCTATCAGCCCTTGGTGCGCCACAATTTTCTGAAAGCAGAGCCTGACTGGCTGCTGAGTTAAAGCTATGAAGAGTAATCCTGCTGTAATTGGCTATTGCAAAAGAAGAGGCGGTTAGATAGATGGGATGGTTGATGAACGAAGAGGCACGCCCATGCTGTTGCTGCGGGTTTGCTATTGGCTAAATCCTGTGTCAATCAGTTGAGGCAACGTTAGTTCATGATCACTTGATTGTGTTTGACATCCTGCTGCTGGAAAAGCACATATATGAAAAATATTTTGCTCCACTGTGCTCCTTCCCCGCAGGTTACAGCTTTAGGTGGAACACGGCTGCACTGACGAGCGTTTTTTTTTTTTTTTTATTCCATCAGAAAAAGGAAGGGGAATGAGTGCCAGCGTCCCTTCCCCGTCCAAACAAGAAAAGTGAAGCCACTTCAGCGGTTAAAAAAGGGCTATTCCATTTTCAGTCAGAACCAGGGACGGGGAGCTTGTTCATTTGGACCTCCAGGACTCCACCATGCTCATCTGCGCTTCATTAAAAACGTCCGTCCCAGCTGCAGAAAGCCAAGCGCAAGCTGGGCAGCAAACTCTGACACATTAAAATTGACAATCTTGAAAAGAACAAAAGAAAATAGAGGAGAAAAAAAAACACATTTTCACCAAAAATGAAAATAGTATGGATATACTGTATAATTGTCAAAAGCTTATCAATAGACTTTAGAGAGAAAAGATGTACATCCATAAGCTTGGAACGGACAGAGGAGACACTTCCTGGTGACAACATACTGAGTTTTTGGGTGCCGGAGAGTGAAAGACGCTCACACTGATGTTTTGGGTGTATGTCGTGCCCGACACTCAGCCAGTTGAAATGCTCAACACAACCACCAGTGGGAATGTTCAGTCACATGAAGCCTTTGTAATTATAACACATCAGATTTCCGAGTCCCATCGTTGCAGGGAGCATCATCCAAAACGGATATAAAAAAAGGTTCTTTCCTGGTGTTTTTTCCCCAGGCGTGTTGGCCTTTAGAAACACCTAAAATCAGTATTTTGTTATTATGAAATTGGTCATATTTGAATTTGTCAAAAGTTTCAGTCAAAAAATATTAAATACTGGTCAAACCCAAATGTTGCAGTCTTCCTCAGTGCACACTGAAACAACGCAGTAACTTGACCAGGACTGCCACCTCTGTCCGTCCTATTCGAACACAATATAAGAGTCCATCTCCTAATTGCATATAGTGCCGTATATCCAGAGCATCTTGCCATCAACAATTGAATTATCTTAGTATTTTTGCCTACATTGATCTATGTACAAACTTAGCAAGTGGTATTTACAAAGTTTGTCCACAAGGGGGCGATCCAGGCCTGCACGAGGGGTGAACACTGTCAACAAAAACGTGATATGATATGTAGTGATGTTGAAAAGTAACATCCTAAACCTCGCTTATATGGCTGGTGTTGAAATGAAAAGTGTGACAAAAAAAACTAACAAAAAAGAAGGTACGAGGCTTGGTTATAGACTGAATATAAAAACTTCTTTCTGATGTTTTATAACTCCCCTCCGATCAGAGCATCTGAAGTATTTCATTCCACAAACATAGGCTTTGATTAATAACTGTATATTGCTACCATCTGTACATTATTCACTTTGCCCTGAAATAAAAAACACAACCTAAACTTAAACCTTCAATTAAATCATTAACATGTTTTAATATAGATTTGCTCTGTATTTTAAAATGTAACCATTTAATGGGTATGTCAACTTTAACAATGACCTCTACTGGATTCATGCGAACCATTTTAAAGGGGAGTTTGAATTAAACAGATAAGCTTAGGAATGAAAATCTTGTAGTAATCATTATTTCAAAAAAAGTTTTAGCTTACTTATGCTGTTATTTAGTATGATTAGAAATCACAGTGATGCCTAGAGCTTTAAAAACAATCTCTGTCTTATGATTGTAAGCTTACGCCACACACACCATAAACACCAAGTACACAATATCATCAGACAAAACTTTTCCCTGAGGCAACAGCCAGTAGTTGGTCCAACTATCTAGCTATAACTGTCTTAGCAGCAATCTAACCAGCCAGACAAATATTTATGGGATAGCCACTATCCACCAAACATGACGTCGTGTTTGCGTATGTCCGTCTACAAACTTCACAGGTCCAAAAAAAAAAAAAAAAGAAAAACGACAAAACGATTCCCTGCACACCTCAGCCAGAGCCTGTACACACACCCCCTTGTGGTCCATCAATATTCTCATATACTGTACACACGCCGCAAATGTAGAAGGATTCCTCACACACTTCTCAGGGTTTTTTTTCTGTTTTGTGTGTGTACGTTAGTCTTTTGAAAGACGACGCACACACACACACACACACGCACACACACACACACACACACACACACACAGACAACTGAGGAGGGGCTTCAAATCCTCTACATTATACAACACTCAGAACTATTTGCTTCCGTCATGAAAGCAACCATGTTTTACTCTCATATATAAGTTTATATGTATCATTTATATTTATATAGCGTTATATATACATTCTTGTTTTTTCGAAATTCCCTTTTGTCTTGTGAACGGGAAATTCCAACCATAGCGTCTCCGACCATCCATCTATCCAACCTCCTCCACATCTCACTGAATCATTCCCACTTTAAACTTCCTTTCGTCACTTCAGCTGACCATCCTGACCTCTCTGCACATACAGATACACAGGGCCAAGCAGGAAGCAGGAAGCATTTGCATTACATTATTTTAAGGTTGCCCATGGCTGGACTTTCTTTTTTTAAATATATATATATGTTTGCTATTACCAAGCTGTTAATCAACAATATTTTTTAGCTATCTAACACTAGTGTACTAACACTGCTAGCAATTTATCTGTACCTCACAAGTGCCAGCATGGTTAATAGATGTAAATCTGTATATCTGTTCTTGTCCGTCATCACGATGGTGTGAACACGGAATGAAGATGATGGTAAAAGGGATGTGTCACATCCATCAAGCTGTCTCCACTGTAAACAACGAAAAAAACACAAAAAATACACACAGCCCCCGGACATCAGTGAACAGAATCTAGCACTGATGTCCGGGGGAACGGTGTTGATGAGAAAAGGCGATTTTTGGAGTTTGTGGATGTGGAGAGTATCAGGAGGTCCGTCTGTTCCAGATGTCTATGAGTCCGGATGTCTGCGTTACACAATCACATTTAATGTGTTTGAAATCCAGAGGGCTAAATACAATCTGGTTATCCAAGTGCTGCAGAAATCCACAGCTTATTCAGGTGTCTTAAATCCAGAAATCCAGAGGTCCGGGCGTCTGAATCTTCCTACTAGAGGTTTGGAGGAGGAGGGTGATGATGATGATGATGATGATGATGATGATGATGAAGAAGATGCGAAGGTGACTGTAACTATCGGATTATCCATCTTTCTCCCACATGTCCAGGTATATCAGGGCTGGTGTTTTCTTGGGGAAAAGGCGGTAAGGGTTGGTTAATCTTCCTGTGTGTGTGTGTGTGTGTGTGTGTGTGTGTGTGTGTGTGTGTGTCTATAGGACCATGTCTCTTCCCCTCCTATGACACCTCGCTGCCGAACACTTCCAGCACCAGCGGGGTGAGCTGCATGCTGTGCTCGGGCTGGAAGGAGAGCGAGCGGTACTGCTTGGAGTGCTCCTCGTTCAGGCTCCTCAGGTCAGCCAGCTTCTGGATCATCTTGGCGTAGAGGAGGCGTCCGCCCGGGTGGTTGATCCGGATATAGGCCTGTAGTGTCTCCGACAGGCGGTCCTGGAGCTGCTCGATGCGGCCGTGGTCTTGGACACCGGGGCGATCTGCCGGAGAGAGGGTGCAGTGTGAGGAGCATGCAGCATATGCCCGTTATGGGGGGGGGGGGGCAGAGAAGGGAACAGGGAAGTTGACAGGCAAGCAGAGTCAGGGAGAAAGCAGAGGAGGGTGTGAGGTTGAGGTGGGTGGATGGACAGAGAAAGACGAATGACAGTCAGAGCAGTTTGTGGTTTTGTCTTCCAAACTGTTCCAGTTCCACAAAAGAAGTTAGTGGATTGTAATCGTGGTGTGTGGACATGTCATTATCATACAGTAAACAGTATTTAAACCAGTACACTTCCAGCTAAAAAATATAAATACATCACAAATACTTAATTTCTACTTTATTCATTTTAGAAAATATTGACTCTGCCTTAATATGGAGCCAGAACAGTGACTAGAAAATTTGGCTTTGAAAACAAAACCTGAACTTGATATTTTTTTTGCTCTGATGTGTTTTTCAATGACAATGTTCAGATTTTTTTCTTCATGTAACTCTCTCTTTTATATACAACGGACATCTGAGACATTGCTGTTACTGGAATGTCTGTAAGATGTCTGTAAGATTCTGAGATTGAAAGAAATCTGTTGGTTCGAAGGGTTAAAGAGGAAGGTCTCGCTTTAATTGTTTCTACTTTGACAGCAGCGAAATAATGTTCCTAAAGCCTTGAGGTAGAAGGCTATAAACAGAAATTGTTTAGACAGTGGAAACAAACAACCTCCAAAAACGTTTGCGATAGTGAATCAGTGCGCATCATCTACACTTTAAGTGGTCTTGCTGCTCATTCAATGATTATATTCTTTCACAAAAAAAGGTCGTAAACATTCATTTCTGACGTTGTGTTCTATCTTCAAACTTTCATCTGTTGAACAGAATGTTTGGTTTCCAGGAAAGGCTTTTTCAAGTGTGACTGGCAGCATCAAAGCAACACAGCAAGGCAGACAAACCCTGTCTCACTGTTGCTTCTTTCCCGACAGTGCCGTTAGAAGTCAGTTAATCTACTGACGATCTCCCTCTGAAAAAAAACCCATAGCGGGAAATACACCCACATTTACACACAAACACAGGCAGTACCTGGGGAGAGCAGGCAGATGGCCATGAGCAGCACATGTTCCTCCTCGTGCAGGTTGAGTTTCTTCAGACCGACCTGGAACTTCACCAGCGGCTCCAGCAGCTCCAGAGTGTGACCCGCTACCGAGGGCGACACAAACACAGCGTTACCACAGCAGAGTCCGCTACATCTCCTGGCAGTAAGCAAGGGAAACTTATCTTTTCTATCCACTTATGAACACACAGTTTATACAGCAGTGGGCTAAGAATCATTGCCCTCTATGTGTACAGACAAGGAGAGTTACTTCTTGCCCTGCATAAGTGTGTGTTTCTGGCTGTTATTTCCATGAAAATACCTGAAGTCAAGGTCTCATATTAATGTGCAAGTGTGCGTAGAAAAGCAGTTTGGACCCTTCGGAGACACTGTTATATAAGGTGGGAGAACCCCCCCACCCCCTCCCCCGCATCCCACACCACACACACAGCTGTGTCTTCAGGTCCAACAACAAACTCTCTTCTCTCCTCGAGAGCGAGCACATGCGCGTTTCATCAGTGCAGCATGTCGTGTCGTGGCCTTCATACATTCACGAGGAAGAAGAGGAGTGTGTGTATTAAGAGGGTGTGTAATCAATAGGCGAGGTCTGACATGCTCTGTGTGAGTCCAAACATGCTGCTCATGTGTCTCTGTGTTGATCGAGCAGTTGATTAGTTTCACTGTGGCGCTAGGAGATGCTACCAACCCTTTGTAACATCATTGATGCAGTATTTGAAGTCGGGCCCTCCGCAGCTCCAGGACATGTCCTCCAGACTGAATGACTGGTTGGAGCGCAGCATGATGATCTCGATGGCGCTCGACTTCAGCAGAGCGATCTGGTCTTCTGCGGTCAGCTCTCTGGAACGCACAGCCACAGATATAGCATGTTACTGTGCTGTAAACAGGTTTATAGTCAGACACAAGCGTTGTCAGATTAGAGCCTGTTCACAGATCTGATTTAACCCGCAGAGTCTTTGGTGGGACCTTTACTTCAGCTTCTTTTTGTACATTTTGCTTTCCAACTTCTTTGTACGCCATCAACTCCATAAAAGAAAATAGACCCTCTAACATTCATTTTACTTTAATTATAAGTAAATGTGGCCATTTTTTAAATTTTAAGTGAAATATAAATAAGAAGACACTGCAGTCTCTGCACCAGGCTGCACTGACACAAGTACATTTTTCACCTGTAAAATGTTTCACCAAATAAATATCTTGGTCATCTGATATAATAATAATTATCTGTCATAACGCCCTACTAAACCACCTGTGTATGTGTGTGTGAGACGTAGATTGATAACATGCACAGTGAATGTGTTATATGGTAACTATAGCAACAGAGGATTAAAACCCCAGGCTTTGTGTGGCCATAAAAGCACACACAAACACACAAACCTTCAGCAAACCCCCTCCTCAAAACTAGATACACTTAAAGCCCCCTATAGTACATTTAATATTACCACGTATACAGCATGTGTATCCCCACACACAGAAAAAGGTTTAGAAAACCATCTCCATCACTATCATGGAAAAAGATTTACTAATGCTTTCTTCATTTTCTTTTTCTAATCCATTTTTTCAGAGATTTTATCATTTCAGTATTTTTTTTTAAACACAAATGACATACTTAGACCTTGAAAACTAAACTTAGAAAATAGATTTTCAATTGTGGCAATTTTCTCTGAAGAAAATGTCTGAAAAAGGTCTGAAATGCTCAAACATCCTTAGAGTTTATTAACTGAGATAATAAGATGTAACAAACATCGAGCTGAACAATTTCAAGAAATGCTTTTCCAGTCAGAGGTCTAACTGGAGTGATCTGGGGGTCCAAGAGACGACTCTCTACTCTATTCAATGGTAGACTTGCGTAGAGCTCCATGATGTCATGTTTTTGCAGTGGCTTCTAGATAAGCTAGAAATCCCGGACTCTTTTATATTCCCATAGAAGATACAGCTCCAAAAATCAGAAAATTATACTCATGATGCACTGCAGCAAGGCCAGCAGTAGGGCTAAATGCATGTCAATATAAAACTATCTATACATCAACAGTTATTGTTGTGATTCCATATCTGTTTCACTCACAAAATTATTCTGTCTCTTCTCTATTCTTGTATTACGCGGTCTCTGCATGTGCATTCATTTCTCTTCCAGCTCAGCATGTATTTATAAAAGCCACAGCCTGTTCTGGCATATTCTTGGAAGAGCTTGTGTGTTTGGGAGTGATCATAACATCCCACTTTACCCAACATTGTACCGCACTCATGTAGGCAGTAAATCGAGGCGCACTGAGTGTCAGTGGGGAGCTTGTTACTCGCCCTTGTGTCTGTACGTGCAGCTGGTTGGATGCAGCTTCATTTTATCAGTCAACAAATAATTAGCAGAACTCAGTAAATTGACATATAGCTGCAGGGGCACAGTTTCATTTTCAGCAAGTCTAGAATATGATTTATGGCACCAGACAATTATTACGTATAGTGCTTTTCAACATCAGAGCCCTTTTGTTCCTGTGGGTTCAGGTCAGTTTCAACCCCTCCGCTGTGCCTCTGCTCACAACAGATCAATTCAGTTCATTAGGGTTGCAACCTTTTTTTATTGATTAAATCTGCTGATTATTTTCATGATTCAGCTATTGATCTATACAATGTCGAAAAATAGAGTTTTCCAGAGCCAAAAGTGACATACAATATTACACAATGTCATTATTATTATTGTTATTGTTGTTGTTATTGTTGACAACAAAAGCAGAAAATCCTCACACTTAGGAAGTGGAAGCAGCATTTTTTTCCCCTCAAGTTTTTGAGCTTGGTTAAGGATTCAAACGATAGATTTATCTACTATTTTAAATCGACTCATCGTTTCAGCTTCGAATGTAATTAGATCCAATCGGTCATCTTGGATGCATTAAAGGGAATCTCCGGTAGTTTTAAATATGTGCCTGACAACATTGTGGAAAGGATCCCCCACAGAGGCTGTTTGTTAGAGTAAGATCTGTTTCGTTTATCCAGAAACAGGCAGTCTCGCTCAAGGACAAGTCTCACTCTGAAATCTCATGAAAGATTGACTTGTTGCAGGAAGACTAAAGACTCTGTGGGGACACTTAGAATAACAGTCTGAGACTGTCAGTGCCAAAAACTAGCACGTATAGAGGACAGACACTTCACGGGTGCAATTGTTGCCATGCAAACACCAGGACAGCTGACATTGTGTGACACGTGATTTATTGCTGCTACATATAGTTTAAAAGCTCCACTGTGACACATTAAGAAGTTTCTGACCTTATTGACTCCCAGGAGAAAAGAAGACACTGTGCCTGACAGAAGCCCACTCTCAAACATCGTAGTTCACCGAGTTTGTACCTGAAGCCTGGGATCATTTTGGCGAATCCTATGACCTTCTGGATGCTGTAGGAGACAAGATCAGCCAGGTGGGGCAGCATGGAGAGCTTTGTGTCCTCCTCACTGGAGTCTGGACTGCTAGCACCATCCTGGTACATCATTAACAGGCTGCTGAAGTTCATCTTGGTTTCCACCGACTCTGTTTGAGGAGGGGATTAGGAAACAAGGAGGGGGAAGGGGCAGAGAGGGGAAGTGATGAAAAGGAAGCATTTTGAGCATGCAGAAACAGCACAGAGGAAGCAATTGAGCCAGTGAGAGCTAATCTCTCCTAGATAGATAAATACACAAAGGTTTTACAGTGAATACAATATGAATCACATTTTATGGCTAGAAGGAAGCATTGCTGAATAGCTACAACTATACATGAATGGGCTTTCATTAGCAATAAACCACAGTACAAAAGCAGAGGCGAGAGTGGGCTCACAGTATTAAAGTAGTAATAAACCTCCCTGGTAAAGTTAACCCTGAAGGATGAAAGTCAACAAGGACAGGAGGAGCATCTCACCAGGTGAGTGGTTGAATGAGTCAGAGGAGGCATCAGACAGGGAGTGAAGGGAGGCAGCTCTGCTGGCACTGCGTGTTACTGGGCCTTCACGCACCGGAGGCTACGAATACAGACAGAAAAACACAAACGTTAACATCCTCACTGTAATACTTTCACAGCTCAATGCATAGCCAGGCTCCTCCTCTTGGGTGCCACCTGGAGTGAAGAATCAAATCCTGTACAAGTACAAATAATCACTTCACACTCAGTAGTCCTGCTTTGTGTGCTCTTAACTTTGAACATTTCCGGGGGTGCAGCATAAAACCAAAAATAAATTCTGTAATGGTTCAATTCGTTGGTTTATTCTTATGTTTATCGAAAGATTAGCATACTCTAAAATGTTATGAGATTGTTTTTCATGAAAACAAGAGTGCAGCGCCACTGGTGACTTGTGTTACGGGTTTCAAGTGAATTGAAAACACACAGATGACTGTAGCGAACGTGCTGCTCTGAAGTACATATGACTGCGGTTACAGATGTTATTTACAGCTATCTCAAAATCACAGGAGCTTCTAACTCTCCCCCTCCCTCTGTCACAGACACACACAGGTGTTGCGTGCGCTCTCACTCTTTCTCTCTCTCTGTATGTGTACACAGTTTCACATCTCATGTGTGTCTCAGGTCACTGACACTTTTTCATACCAGATTTTAAGAATCAGGACTACTGCCTACACGGGCCGCGTAATGTGCTCCATGAACATAAATGTGAACCGTACAGTGATTGTGAGTTGGCCCCTTAGAGCCAGTGACTTACACTAAATATTGTGCCTGAACACATCTCGTGGATAAACAGCCAGAGCTGTTCTTTCCCCTGCAGCTGGCCCTGAGACTCAGGCTATCAGCTTCACAGCGTATAATGTCCGTTATTTGTCACGTCTTTGTCACGAATTTCTTCTTTTTTTTTTTGCTGCTCACTTGGAAATACACATTAAGTGCATTATGCTGTGTGTTACTTGTGTTATTATGTTTCTGTATCACTTTGCTTTTTACTGGAAAATGTAGTATTATAGTTATGTAGTACTGCCGTGCTACAGGGATGCCTCCCTCCTGTTGCATTACATCATTACCAGCTCCAGCCACATTCATGATTGAAAACAAAGGGGCTTCTGCTGCACCAATGGTTATGAGAGTGTGGTTTTGGTAAAGGCAGAAACTTTGAAGTGGACTCACCCTGAAGCGGGAGAAGTCAGAATAGGAGGCATCGTAGGTCTTGTGGTGAGCTTCCACCAGGGAGGAGATGATCCGGGCCTGCTCCTCGTTCAGCCGTGGCCTCATCGCCTCCCGGGCCGCCTCCTCCTCTTTCCTCTTCAATATCATTTCCTTCTTCCTCTGAACCTCCTCGTCGGTCAGGATGACTGCAATAGAGGACATATTAAAATACCTTCCAAAAAAGATCGGATTGCACACACGCCCACACACATTCACAAATGACGTCAAAGCTGCCCAAAGAATGGAAATAGAAGAATGGAAAAGAAACAAACAAGCCACATCGGTACTGAATACACCGGATCATGATGTTCCCACATCATCAATAAAATTCCTCATATTAATGGCTTGCATTCTTGTTTGTATTTTCGAATGAGAATGTTTACTTGTTCGAAGAAAAAAAAAATGTTAGCCCAGAATCACACTGGAAGAGTTCAAAGTTGTTCTGAGCACAGTAAGTCAAAGACAGGTGACCGTTCTTTTTGCTTCAAATCCCTCAGTCAATTATAAATATAGTGTCTCAAGCTGTCATTTTACAATTCAGTTTCTTAGTAGCTTGTTGTCCTCTCTCAGGGCATTTGTCTTAATTTAATTTAGTAGCAATCAAGGCATGGATGTTAGAGGAGGTTATTTTAAAAATGTGTGGTTATTGGGTTTTTGATAAATATTGGTATTTATTTTAATGAATCCAGGTGCTTGAACATTTTGTTAACTGGGTTTGTGTTTTCTCCCTAATTATGGGTAATATGAGCTCAAATATAACAAGGGAACCAAGAGAAAGTGAAGTTATGACCCACACTGAAGGGAAAGCTTTTATGTTGCACCTTAACGAGACTTCTGATGAAGTCGAGACATTTCCAAATGTGATCGTTAAGTGTTTGCGCACGCACAGCATGTGAGGAGGGATGTTTGTATACCAGGACACTGCCTGTGAACGGGCTACGACAACAGGAGTAATGAATTCAGTCTCAGGATGGATTTAAGAGTGAGGCGTGGCGAAGTGCTACTTGTCCGGAATAAAACAAAGTTGGCTTTCAAAACCAGGCGAGGGAGCTGTAATGTAAGCTCCAAATATTTCCATCCCAGGTTACATGAAGCATACATCTTCTCAGCTTGGCACGCAGAAAAGAACTGCCATGTCTGCTGCCTTTTTAAACAGCTGATGCAGTGGGCATTGGACGTTTAAGTGCCTTTTGCCTTATTCATGCCGCAGGAGCAGAGACTGCAGGAAGAGCGGCACAGTGGAGCAGAATGGATTAGACATACTGTTTATAGGGACTCTTTTGGCTCGACAAGACGAGAGGATCTTTTGAGAGTTCCTGTGTTTGCGTGCCACTTCCACATGTCTTAGAGCATTACATTACTTTGTAATCTTATATTCACAAGACTCATTATTTATCACGGATCGCAACAGATTTACCTCTACTGGATTTAAAACGCAACGCACTCATAATGAAACATAAACATAATTAAGTGTTTTTATGTTTTTTTATAACTTAGTAAAGGCTGCCTTACTCAAGATGCTGAGCCACATTTTCCAAAATTGGACCCCTTTGGCTGTATATTCCAAGACAAGTCAGATCTGCAATAAAATATATTTTATCCTTGCACTTCCAAGCAAGCAATGCTAAAACATATCTTTAAAAAAAAACATCAATCACTGATTCACATTAAAACGTTGCTTTTGGGATGAATGCAGGAGGTGCTGAATTAGTGTTAGCTCCTCCTGTAGCTCTGCACGCCAACAGCTTGTTGCAGCAAATAACAGGACAGAACAGGGCAGAAGTGAAAACGCCCGCACCCCTGCTGTTGAAACACCACGTGACTGATTGAATGACTGTCGCCAAGCAGTGATAAATTAGACTATATTATGCTCTGAGTACTTTGTGCAGAATTGTGCGTGTGTGTGGTGGGCTACCATCCATGAGTGGGTGAATATAGGGGAAAGGGTGAGTTTGTCGCATTAGCCACAGCACCTCAGTCTATTGGCTTTCATAAATGTCACTTCTAACTCACAGTGCACACCGAGTCTCTGGAGGAAGTCTTTCTATCAGAGAGCCCTCTGAGATCTAACCAGGCAGCTGCCGGTGCTCTGATTGCTCAAGTTTAAACTTTCGATGCAAAGAGGCAATTATCAACACTTGGGCTGGCATCACACCACTGCCTTTTGTGCTCTATTGTGATTTAGTTTAGTATGAGTAATACGCACAGTTCCTGCAGTAAATGATTTGTCTTTTAAAGACCCCTCTCAGACAGACTGAACGGCCGACATCTGGATGCGTGTTCACACAGAATGGCCACTACTGGTGTGAAACAGGAAACCTGCTGCGCCTGAAGAGATTATATAAAATGAAAAACAGGCGGCTCAAAGGTTCAGTGGGTGGGAGTGATATCTGTAATGAGCTGGTATGAAAAAATCCTCCCGTGTTACGTTTATTGTCAGACTACTTTGTAAAAGTAGTGTGTCACTTAAGTTGAAACTGTTGTAACTGTTGTTTTAACACTATATCATCCTTCATTGTTTTAATTGCGTTGTAAGATTATTAATTCCTGAGAAAATTCTGGTGAAATCTTTCCTTTACTTTGTGTTTAGAGTGCATGGAGAAATTAAAACTCACCTGGAAGAAAACATGAATGTTTAGTGTCATTTAGAACATGGGGTGGTGCACTTCAGTCTCTTGTGGCTGTAATGAGTATTACAACAACAAACACAAAAAATGATCCTGGGAAAACTTTGTTTTCACCTGGCAAAACTTTTTTTCCTCCTTGTTCTTAAGAGACAAACCACATTTCATTTTTCAATATGTAGCAATTTATTACATGATGAAAAGAAAGAAACAGCACAGATTACAGAGACACAGTTTATAGCCCAACAGAAAACTATTCTGTTTTTTTAAGGTTAGTATTCTTGTCATCTCCGAGGGACACTGTTGTCACTGCTGGAGTAATGCATGATCCCTGAATGCCTCGCTATGCTTTTGATTCTCTGCCCCAGTGACTGGTTCCCTATGAAGGGCTCAACTGTGCCGACAGACAGACAGACAGACAGCATGACTTCCAGACAAACTGCGACTGGCAAAGGCAGACAGGCCCGCATGAGGTCAAACCACGCGCAGATGCAACGGTAAATCAGACCCTCTGGCAGCTACAGAGAAACTGTCAAATGATGCTACTTGTTTAGGTTTAAAGGCATGGCCTGTACCGTTTCTAAGAGAGAAAGACTTTCTTCATTAGGTTGAATGCAGAATAAAATGTTTCATGTCTTATTCTTAATAAGCTCCTCTAAAGGAGTTTTAACATCTTTATCTGTTAAAACAGACATCTCTTTTCTTTTAGCTTGTACAATGGTAAGTACATATTTTCATCAAAGGAATAAATACACCAAATAAATACATAGTTTACAGTAACTGCTCATTTAAGAGACCAATGTGATGGCATGGATGACTAAATTAAACTAATTAAATAGTGTTCAGATCATTCACGTCACACTAAATCCTGGTTGTTTTCCTGGAAGCTGTAAACAACTACATTTGAAGTGGATTTTCAGTGATTGCACTCTGGATTGCAACCACAAAAGCAGTGTTATATAACCACATAATGTGGTGATGCCGACAACAACAACAACCACAACAGTGTGGCAACACAGGCTTAAAAAAAGGCAACTGAATAAATCTGACTGCTTAGATAACTAAAGGATATGCTTGGCTTTCATCTCTTTTAACCGACAGTCATTAATTAGGCTTTGGCTGCGCTCCAATGTCCATCCAGTCCCAAGCCAGGAGCGGACTGCCCAAGTATGCACAGGGCATCCAAGTATGCAGCATGAAGTTCAATCATGAATAGGCACAGTTTGGTCAAAGTTTGGCAAAGGCCATCAAAGCAGCTATTCTAAGGCCTGGCCTGGATTGAACCAGCCGCGTTTGAGCCTTCGATGGCATCATTAAGGCAGGAGTCCACATAAAAAAACAACAGACCATCAAAGGAACATCTTGACCACCCCACAGTGCTTGGCAGACACACAGCAGTTTACCAAAAGAATCTTTTCTGTTTGGAAAGCAACTGATGGGAGGTGCTGATGTCGTGCCCTGCATGGAAGAGAAGTGCAAATAAAGCAAGACAGAGAGAAGGGCAAACAGTGAGTGAGGGGAGGGTGAGATAGAGAGATATATATATATATATATATATATAAAAATAAAAGACTTTGGTCAACACCAGTGATGCCAGAGATACTGACAAAGAAGGAAAGACAGAGTCTCCCTGCTGAGGAGGCCAGAGGTTCACAGCGGGCTTACTCATTAACCAGCCGACCCACCAGTCCAACACAATGGAGGCTGCCAACGTTCAGATTTGGTGCGATATATGTCAAGCTGGATTTGGTATTGGGGCCAGTATTCCTGCCGCCCTGGGCCTGTGATGTGAAAGAGGTAAATTCAGGTCAGTCAGGCATCAGGGTACCTGCGAATGCTGAGCGTGATGCAAAAGGGCTTATTGATAGATCACAATGGAAGGGCGCACGGCGGCACAAAAGTCAAAGGGCATAATTACATTAAGTGGCCCTTGATTTTGTCTACTCAGCAAATTAAAAAGACATTTCTTTAAATGCTGTGGGCTTCAGTCTAACCACTCATGTGTTTTTCTTTTTGTTTTTTTGTTTTAATTAACGAACACTTCAGGATCTTTTCTTCATTTGCTGGTTGAGAAACAAACAGCAGTCAAGCCTTTGTTTTTTTGCATTATCTAACACGCATTATACTTTTTGTATATTTGACGCATTTTTGGTTTATCCAACTATAAGTTAAGCATCTGGCACTTATGGTAATGCAGGTGTAAAAGGTTGCCAAAGAGACCGAATGCAAAGAGGATAAAGAATATGAATTAAGGAGGCACACAGAGGGCAACACCGCAGGAGAAGCTTTGCTACTGAAAGACACTGAAGGCGAAAATTCAACCATCTAAAAAAGGATGAAAACTCTCTCAAACTTTCCCATGATTCTAATCTTGTTACAAACACACACCTACACAAGAAGCACAAACACAGCAAGCATGCAAATACACACACACACAGGGAGGTGTTTTCCTGGCATCTCTCTAAACCGCTGTCAAACAAGGACAGCGTAGGGGTGTTTACTACAAACTCAGCTGGCACAGCTCACAGAGGGAACACACACACACACACACTCCTAATCTGAATGTAGTGGTTAAGCTTAGCCCAATATAAATAAAAAGAGAGGATTGCATAAAAGGTAGACAAACTAAACCTACAAAAACAGAGGGTAACTGAAGCTGCATTATATACTATCTTCAATTACAAATGAAAAGTTATACTAAGAAAACAATGCATGGCAATAGTTTATTTTCCCATTAACGTTTCATTTACTTTTTAGTAAAAATGTCTTTCAGGAAGCCTCAAAAAAGTAATTTTAAAAATGTATCATAAGAAAGATTATTATTATAGGATGAGTACAGGTGTTAGTGACAGTACAGGTCTTAGATGTCGCTCTAATCACAGACCGCAGATGAAAAAGTATCCAGCTGCTTTTAATGTGAATTTGCTAGTGAATCATCCTACTTTCTTTTGAGTGCAAAATCCGAATCAGTATCTGAATGCTTCGCATAGGAGGAGGGGAGACATCAGCCCCTCTCTATTCCAAGTCCCAGTCAGCAGCGAGAGAGTAGGGAGGGTCGCTCGAGCACTCGTCACAGCCCATGCATGCGGGAATGCATTTGTGCATGTTCCCTCATGATGATGCTTTTGGGCTCGTGGATACTGTTCTACTATGTGCTCTTATCAAGTGCCCGTGCCTGGTTTTTATGTGTGTGGGTTTTGAAGCTATGGCTGTAATGTATTTGATGCGATTGCTGCACATTTCGTTGTCGTTTTCCTTTCTATGAAAAGGAAGCCCAACCCCTCCCCATCCGTCGGAGCTTTGAATATTCGCGGGTAATCCTCACTGAAGCTTCGAAGCCTCAAAAATGTTTTTTGGGACAGAACACGAACACACACAGTCTGTTTGTGAATTAAATGTGGGCCAGACCATTGTGTGTCCTCCCTGAAGAAAGAGAGCCTTTGTTGAACAGGACTGTAGGTCCCCCCCACCCGGCTTCCTTCCTTCCTTCTCTTATTCTCATTCTCCTCTTGTCATCTACTACTTGTCATGGTAATGCCGATGCAGCGCTGGTTACTTTGTGAGGGATGCGGGACCGATGACATAAAAAGTACTGCACAATGTGATTATTACGTGCAGAATAAAGACACCACTATGTTAGTCATTAGGAACCAGTTGTGACAAGGTGTCATTTTGTGTTAACATGGTGTGAGCTGACGTCTCATTCTCGCTTTGACTTGTATTTACACCCCGGTGCTGGTGTTAACCAACATGTTTAACAGTATTTCAAACAGACAAGACAATGCAATTTCAGTCCAGTTAAGACACATTACTACACTTTGATTAACACAATCTAAACTGCACTCACAATGGAGACCCCATCTGGTGGGATAAAAGCAGGATTAAATACACTAATTATTATTTGCAGTTAGTATTAAACCAACGCCTGAGTTTGCCATATGGTCCAGCCTGCCTGTATGCATATCCACTATTGCCTGTCTCAGATCAATATACACCCTACCACTGATTCTATTGATTGCTGTCCTTCATGAATGCCTTTAAATATTAGATTAAAATGCTTTGTAAGCAGGGAACCAGTTTACCGCTTGCACAAGCCAACCCGACACGAATCTCTCCAGGCAGCTGGCACATCTAAAAATGACTGAGCTTGCATTTATTGAGCTTTTCTGTATTCACAAAGAACATTAAACCTCAAATAAAGATAATATAAATCAATCAAAGAATGAAGTTAGGACTGAAAATAAAATAATACTGCTTGCAATACACTCATTAAATAGGCTGCTCTAACATCAGCTAGAGACTAAAGATTTTCCACCTGGGATGTAGACTCACTGCCCTCAGCTAACAGGAGGTTTTCAAGTTAAGACTTATACTGAAGAAGCATCAAAAGCAACTGCTCTACTTCAGATGAATATTACATCAAGGGTATCGATGTTCCATCCTGCTTTAATAACACCTCAGTATCAAACTTTAGAAGTCGTATTTTGGCTCATTATGAGACTACGGCAGAAGAAAATAATCTATGGACGGGCCGCCGTACATTAGTAAATGAATGGGAAACACTGAGATGGATTTCCAAAGTAGGTAAAGCATTGGAAATAAGTCAGATCATCTCATCAGTCAGGGCTCTAGCTGATTCTTTGTTTGTCAGAACACCATGAATGTGCAGCTAACACGCCATTACAGTACACGGTCAAAACTGTGAGGACGACTCAACGGCAACCATGAATAATTGTTGATATTTTTATAAAATATCTCAAGCTATGACTCCCAACGAATCAGCAGCATTGGCAAAACGTCACCGGTCAGAAAAAGCCGACTCACACTCTTTCATCATGCCGATGTCAATGCAGCGCTTGAGACGGCAGGCCTGGCAGTGACGCCGGTTGTCCTTGGTGATGGTGCAGCTCCCGTTGAATGGACAGGTGAAGGAGGCTTTACGCTTCATGCTGCGCCTGTGGGATTAAACAAGCAATTAGTTGGTTCATTCCCAGGATCATTTGCAGACTTTTTTTTTTTTTGTCTTTTCTTAGATGAACGATAAATGAATCATCTATTTAGAGCCGTTTATGAATGAAAATAATAATGTGTGTGTTGTGTGAAAGAGAGAGCAAGCGACACAGGAGGGAAACGGATAACAAAACACAACAATGATGGACTCCACTGAATAACCTAAATTGTTACACATGCTGTGACCACAACATCAAACACAAACTCCTCTTTGAACGTTTATTTGCTGTTGGGCACTGAAAACAAGTTCAGGAGAAGCATGGCAGTCAGTGTACTAAAACAATTACATACATTCATATTGCCTAAAACATTTATCTCAATACTTCAAATATTTAGGAAGAATGAAAATAATAGGTGGCCGTTCGTTTCATAAGTTGTGCATTATTGATTTAAATTAATGTCAAACTTAAAAACTTACAACCACCAACAAGTTTCTGCAGTGTTTCTAACAGACAAGCCCAGTACCTTAATACTGGGAAAAACTGAACAGAAACAAATTTGTAACTGAATGCAACTGATGACAGTCTTGACATGCGAAATGTAGTTAAAGTTTGGCAGAAAAATCCCTGTTAAAGTGCATGATGCCCAGTATAAAACAAATGGGATGCATACTGAGGTCAGCCCCTTCCCATGGAAAGACTGAAGAGACACACACACACTCTCTGTAATACCATCATCTGCACACAAAGACAAATCGACAACATGAACACACGCATGTCGATTCAGGGACAACACCCACCTGAAGAACCCCTTGCAGCCTTCACACGTCATGGCGTTGAAGTGGAAGCCGGTGGCCTTGTCGCCGCACACGCCGCAGATCCGTGGGGCATTGCGGTCGAACTCGTCCGACCCGACCACCGACGTAGTCACCGTCATGGGCTCCATTACTGCGGAGGAGAGGAGATCCAGAGATTAGAGCCCATTTAACAGAGCCAGCTCCTCGTTTAACACATGAACACACGGAGATATAAAGATGAGGAATGCGTGTTGTCGGTGTGCGTCCGTGAATTTGACCAACCGAGAAACAAAGCCTAAAAGTCAGTTTGGTTTCCTGCTCGTGGGAGTGTGGGAGTGTTTGAGTGTGCGCTTGATGGCGAGGTGTGCGTTTTCCTCCTCTTATACAAACAGGTGTCAGGCTATTAGCATATTTAACAAAAGGCATTGACAGCCACACTCTGCATCTCACACCTATTGGTTCAACGGCTCAGCAGACACAGGTTAACACACACACACACACACACACACACACACACACACACATTAACAATCGTGAAATTACAATGTGAATTGGAAAGACAATTAATAAAAAAAATAGAGAAATACAGATACATTTAATACTGCCAAGATTAAATATTTTCTACAATGCTTGTTGGCGCGGCCGCGCGGGGGGGGGGGGGGGGGGGGTCGGGCGGGGGG
>JAVQJL010013913.1:0-45798 GCA_036024295.1 Nannoperca obscura
AATCAGTGGAGAGACAACGTGATATGGGGTGAGGGAGGCGGTGAGAGAGAGAGAGAGAGAGAGAGAGAGAGAGAGAAGGGTAGGCTTAGTGTGTGAGCCAGCCAGTCAGTCAGTCAGTCAGCGTGAGTGCGTAAGCCATGTTGGATGTGAATGAACGGGAGGAGACATGCTGCTGCCGCGCCGCTCCTAACGCTCAGACCTCCAGCTCCACGGACCACAGCGGGTAGATGCCAACTCTCCAGGCTGACGGAGAGACGGGGGAGCCTGGGGGAAGGTGTCGGGCGGTGCCGGCGGTCCTGGAACTCGCCACCTAGCCGGAACGAAGGAGAGAGAGAAGTAACGGGGAGAAGAGAAGGCGCACTCGATAGAGAAAGAGAGAGAATAGCAGAGGTGGAAGAGGGAGAACGGAAGGGAGAGACAGAGAAAGGAAGAGACTAAATGGCTGCACCGCTACCGGGCTTCAACCCGCTCCTGCTCTCGTCTCTGGCACTCCACCTGCTTCTCTTCGGCCCTTTGTTCGCCCTCACCCCGGGGACGGTGAATACAGGAGGGGCTTCCAACCGATGGACCCCAGGCCTCTACTACCGAGACGCCGGTAAAGTGAGCCAGCAGCAACAGCAGCAGCAGCAGCAGCGCGAGGAAGCAGGGGAGTCGCCAAGGGGCAGTGGGAATCTACGCCCAAGCAGGTGGACAGTAGAGCGGATACAGACTGAGAGATGCTCTGGAGTGCAGCGCACAGGGGGGACGCTGGGAGGATATCACCGGGATGGGGCGAGGGGGACACAGGAGGAGAGACTGAAAGCCATCGGGACGTTTTGGAGGAGTGGAAACGGCCCTCTCGCACCATCACCTCCTCCTCCTCTCCTCCCAGGTATGAGGGGCAGGTCGAGCTCTGATGGCGTCGGCACAGGAGAGGCGGCGGAGAGGGGGAAGTTGAGGAGGAAGGGCGTTGTTTCTCCCCCCGCTTCAACTGCTTTCACCTCGCCGGTTCAAAACGGCAAAAAACGGGCAGTACAAAGGACTAGAGCGTGCGCGCAACGGTGGCCGGCGTCGTGGCCACACCTCGCCAAACGTGGCGCCGCCGGAGCCATTGTGCACGCCTCTGGCCTTTGCAGGGCACCCGGAAGTGGAGAAAGGAAACGAGGAGAGGTGTGGGAGAGGGCTCGTGAGGCGAGGAGGCTCGTTGCAGCACGGTGCTCCGTGACACCCGGGCACCTCTACTGGTCAAGCCCCGACAAACAAGCCCTCTCCCTGGCCAATAACCACTCACCTGGCAACTTGCCAACCGATTGCTCTTGTTGCGTTCATCTTCTCTCTGGATACAATTCGCCGCACAGCGAGGCTTCAACCCGCACGTTCAAATTTCACCCCTGTTTCACAAGCAATTCACACTGTATCCACGGATCAAAATTGGACTACATCTGTCATTTCTCAACTTGGGATTCCTCGCAGACCGGCTACACAGTCACAGATAGATTTCAGCCGCATGCAGTTTACAGGATAAGCAACAGCAACAGGGTTTGGGGCGCTGATGGGGACACGGCCAGCGTGGACAAGAGGGCTGGTAATTGTTCTCATTTGGGCAGGCACAATGACATCGATCCCAGTAGCATAAGAGAGGGGGGTGATGATAGCTGCTCGACTCGGTGCATTAGGAGCAGGGAGAAGGAGAGGGGGGCGAGGAGTGGGGGAGATGAGGGGGAAGGGAAGGGAGCATACAGATGCTGTGCACCGGCAGTGATTAACTCCAGTACCGGGGCGCACGTAGATTGTCGTGGAACCCCTGTCCGTGATGCGAAAGCAAGCTTATGGGATAAGAGGAGAGAAATGATTGAGAGGAGAGAGGAAAATGGTGGAAAAGGAGTAGGCGTGAAACAAGGCAACAATCACGTTAATTTATCTAATTATCCGGATAATGATTTGGCTTTTCCGATTCTGTTGCTCCTATGTAGGTCTGTTAATGAGCTTCGGCAGGGGAAATCAGCTCCAGCTACCAGAAGGCAGAACTGTCAAATCCGGGTAGAAAGCAAGGAGATTCCCAGTGGTTGCTTTGGTTGTTTGGACAGAGTAGAAATGGGGGATGGATATTTATCCGAGTTTATGGTCCCAGAGGGACGCACAGCTCAGAGGAATCTCCCCGTTCAATTTACCCTAAGCAGCATCACAGAGACGCCCGGCCAACGTTTTCTATCCAGCAAAAGCGCAATTACTCAAATCGAATCAAAATATTCTGGCCCGGTGTTCAATACGCCTCCCCAAACACAAAAAGGAGATCATTCAGAAAGCGCGAAACTTTCCAAACTGCTATCTGCTGAGAAAGTAAACGCAACTTCAGAAACACAGTCTGCCGGTGACTCAGACTTTTTCTCGCCTGCTGGGTTTCCCGTTACATCTCCCGATATTGTGTCAGCCACGTCTCGCTCTGCAACAGAAATTAAAACGGAAATTAACTTAACCACATGGCAGGGTGACTCTGACTTATCCTCTGTGAAGGACGTGATTTCAGCACGATGGACAGCTCCCCCAGACTCTCAGCGCCGGTGTGTGTGGCGCACATTCAACACCAATAGTAATAACAACAACAAAAAAGAGGAGAATAGCGAGGAGGTAAATGTGTATAGTCGTGAATCTGAAATAGAAAAAACACCGTGGAATGGTCAGACACAGCAGCCAGACCTGTGGGAGAGCGCACTGCCAGAGATGGTCCACGCAGGGTGCGCTGACAGCACATCCCCCGACTGTTCAGCCACCGAGCGGGGGGATCATGCACATATGCAATTAAAATCCGCTAAGCAAGTGCCATTAGAGCCCGAAGGTGTCAGACAGTCAGATAGGCGGCAGATGGGGGCCGAGGGAGAAAGGGAGGGAGAGGGCTTGGAGGGGTCCGCTGCTGTTGCTGTCGATGATGGGGGAGGGAAATTACAGGTGGGGGTGGACGAGAGAGAGGCACGGCTGGTGGGAGGGAGAGAAACAGGGGGAAAAGAGCAAGAGGGGGAGGAGTGGGAGAGGGAAAAGGGAATAACAAAGGCCAGCCAGGCAGTGGAGAGAGAGGCAGAGGGAGGGACGGGTCAGGATAGGGGCAGTAGCACCACCACCATCATACAGCCAGATAGCAAAAAAGGAAAGAGTCAGGAGAAAGAGAGTCAGGCGGATGAAAGCCATGAGGTAGGAGTGGAGGATGAGAGGGACGTGAAGGGGAAGGAGGAGGAGGAGGAGGAGGAGGAGAGGCACAGCACAAGGGGAGAGAGGAGTCTGGAACGACTGCTAATAGTAGCAGATGATGAAACTTCAAAGGGAGAAAGGGAGAGGAAGAGTTTGATGCTGTGGCCTCGCTCTCGACGTGCGGCCAACAGACATCCACATTTCTCCCAGTACAACTACCAAGTACAAGTAGCTGAGAACCAGCCACCCGGCACCTCAGTCATTGTCATGTCCGCCTCAGACCCAGATGCAGGAGATGCAGGCAGGGTGAGCTACACAATGGCCCCGCTGATGAACAGTCGATCATCTGACTACTTCCACATCCACCCAGACACCGGTCTCATCACTACCACTCAGATTCTAGACAGAGAACACATGGATTTGCATTACTTCCGGATCACTGCAACAGATTTTGGCTCTTCTCGCCTCTCTGGTACCACAATGGTGGCAATTACAGTTTCAGACCGGAATGATCATTCTCCTTTATTTGAGCAGGCAGAGTACAGGGAAACAATCAGGGAGAACGTAGAGGAGGGGTATCCCATTTTACAGCTGAGAGCGACAGACTTAGACTCCCCATCCAATGCCAATATCCGTTACCGCTTTGTTGGTGACACGGCTGCAATGGCACGGGCGGCCTTTGAGATTGACCCACGCTCTGGCCTCATTACAACTCGTGGAGCAGTGGACCGGGAAACAAATGAGCACTACACTCTCCAAGTGGAGGCCAGTGACCAGGGAAAGGAACCGGGGCCACGCTCCGCCACTGTTAAAGTTTTCATCACTGTTCTGGATGAAAATGACAATGTGCCACAGTTCAGTGAAAAGCGCTATGTGGTAGCAGTGAAGGAGGATGTACGGCCTCACTCTGAGATCCTCCGTGTGAGTGCCACAGATCGGGACAAAGACAGTAACGCTGCGGTTCACTATAATATCATCAGTGGTAATAGCCGTGGACAATTTTCTATTGACAGTGTCACTGGGGAGATCCAGGTTGTGGCACCACTAGACTTTGAGGCCGAGCGTGAGTATACACTCCGTGTTCGTGCACAGGACAATGGCCGCCCACCTCTCTCCAACAACACCGGTATTGTCAGTGTACAGGTGACGGATGTCAATGACAACCCACCAATCTTTGTCTCCACACCATTCCAGGCATCTGTGCTCGAGAGTGCTCCAGTTGGCAGTTCTATCCTCCACATTCAGGCCATTGATACTGATTCTGGTGATAATGCCCGCCTGGAGTACAGGTTAACTGGGACCGGCTCTGACACGCCATTTATTATCAATTCTGCAACAGGCTGGGTCACTGTGCGCACCATTCTTGACAGAGAATCTGTAGAGCACTATTTTTTTGGCGTGGAGGCTAGGGATTATGGCATGCCACCTCTTTCTGCTACAGCGAGTGTTACAATTACAGTGATGGATGTTAATGACAACCGCCCTGAGTTCCTCCAAAAGGAGTACTATTCTCGCCTGAATGAGGACGCGTCGGTTGGTACCAGTGTTGTGACTGTCACGGCTGTGGACCGTGATGTCAACAGTGCGGTAACATATCAGATTACAGGAGGAAATACCAGAAACCGCTTTGCCATCAGCACAGCAGGAGGGGCTGGGCTTCTGTCATTAGCCCTCCCATTGGACTACAAACAGGAACGGCGTTATGTTCTAACAGTCACTGCATCCGACCGCACACTCCACGACACCTGTCAGGTGCACATCAACATCACAGATGCCAACACACATAGGCCTGTATTTCAGAGCGCCCACTACTCTGTGAGTGTGAATGAGGACCGACCACCTGGAAGCACTGTAGTTGTGATCAGTGCCACGGATGATGATGTTGGTGAAAATGCTCGAATCACATACTTCCTCGAGGACAATATCCCACAATTCCGCATTGACACCGGCACAGGTGCTATTACACTCCAGGCAGAGCTTGACTATGAGGACCAGATGACCTACACTTTAGCAATAACTGCTAAAGACAACGGCATACCACAGAAATCAGACACCACATATGTTGAGGTGAATGTGAATGATGTGAACGACAACGCACCTCAGTTTCTCAGCCCCAGATATCAGGGAACAGTGAGCGAAGACGCCCCTCCATTCACCAGTGTCCTCCAAATCTCAGCCACTGACCGCGATGCACACGCCAATGGTCGTGTTCAGTACACTTTCCAAAATGGTGAGGACGGGGATGGAGACTTTACCATTGAACCTACATCTGGAATTGTTCGAACAGTTCGCCGTTTGGACCGTGAGAGCGTGCCATTCTATGAGCTCACAGCTTATGCCGTAGATCGTGGCGTGCCCCCTCAGCGAACCCCTGTCCACATCCAGGTGACAGTCCTTGACGTGAACGACAATGCCCCTGTCTTCCCTGCTGATGACTTTGAGGTTCTAGTGAAGGAAAATAGTGCTGTTGGCTCTGTGGTAGCACAGATCACAGCCACTGACCCGGATGAGGGCGCCAACGCTCAGATCATGTACCAAATTGTGGAGGGCAACATCCCTGAGATCTTCCAGATGGACATCTTTTCAGGGGAGCTCACTTCACTCATTGATCTTGACTATGAGGCCCGCAATGAGTATGTCATTGTTGTCCAGGCCACCTCAGCACCTCTAGTCAGCCGGGCCACTGTCCGGATTCGATTGGTGGACCAGAATGACAACCGTCCCACCCTGCAGGACTTCCAAATCATTTTCAACAACTTTGTGTCCAATCGCTCCAACAGTTTCCCCAGCGGGGTAATTGGGAGAGTACCCGCCCACGATCCTGATGTGTCTGACAGGCTTTACTACACCATTGACAGAGGGAACGAGCTTCACCTGCTGCTCCTGAATCACACCAGTGGAGAGATCCGACTGAGCCGAAAACTGGATAACAACAGGCCACTGGTGGCTCCCATGCTGATCACTGTCACAGGTAAGAGACCGTGAAAGGAAAAATGGCACACAAGGATGGGAGGGAGGATATGTGTGGTGTGTGTGTGTGTGTGTGTGAGTGTGTAGTCAGTTTAGAGTCCCCTGTAGCTTTATTCACTGTAACAAATACTGTGAAGATAAGGACTCAGACTCTACAGGTTTGAGTGTGAGTGAAAAAGGGATGTGATAAGACTGGATGACATTTGGTTGAGCTCTGGGTATTGCTTCTACTTTTTTCTTTTGTTCCTCTTCTCTTGACTTGTGTGCATAAAGGAATGAAGAAACACTTCTTCTTGAAACACAAGAATCCCTGCTAGAAAATTAGATTTGTTACCTGTGTCTCAGACATTTGGCACTTGTACTTGGGCTCTTGGGAGAACTTGTTTGTGCATGTGTTTGTTAGAGAAATATAGACAGTGACTGAGCTGTTTTAAGTTAGATTTACCTGAAAACATGTGAAGTTAACAATTGCGAGACTGATGCCAATCGGCTTAGCAGAGTTTCAAAGTTTGGAAGAGATGAGGAGAGTATTTGAAAAGTATGATGAATTGGAGGATGATTGGAAGTCGCTTTGGATAAAAGCGTCTGCTAAATGCCTAAATGAAATGAAAAAAAGCATGTTAGCGCATGCTTAGTGTGGATTTTTTGTGAGAAAAGGTGACAGTTCATATTATGGAAGGAAGAAAATGTGTGAAGAGAAAGAGATTTAACAAATATTTAAAGAAACTTTTATCAATGTGAGAAAATTGAGAGTAATTATTAGTAAGTTTTTAATATCACATTTTCATATCAGTCCCCAGTTTATGAGTTTATTTTGGGCATGGCAAGGACAGTTTTGCTGATAGAAAAAGGGCTGTGTAACTATGAGAGTGATCGGTACCACAGTACTACCCACAGTGTTTGATTGACAGGTGATCTGGGCTAAGTGCCATCCAAGTTGCCATATCGATTTTGTAAAATTAAAGAAAATCTATTTAGCGAAACAAGGAAGCATACTATTCCGACTGGCAGAGCCAACTGCTTAAATATTACACTAAAAGGAATCAATACTTCAGTGATGTGATATATTTCTTGATTATTCAGGGAAACGAGGGGTCAATCTTAAGAGCAAACCCATGGGCTATTAGTATGGAGAGAATCCAATTTTGATTTCCAGGATTTTTCTTAATTAACATGCTTGTTGATCGTCCATGTTGTTGATCATGTCATGCACTGAGCAATACAGTTTATAATATTTTATTGCAGTATCAGTGCTTTGAAGGCCTGATTAGTGCTGTGTTTGTATTCTGTCAGAAAACTTTAACGGACCTGTTTACACTGCTTTTATACCACTCACTGATGACGATGCAGCCTTATACATATTCATTTGTGGATGAGTGAGTGAGTAATTTAGTGAGTGAATAAGAGAGAGCATGATTGTAAAAAAGGACTGAATGACTGGGTGAGGTATTCATCAAGGGAGTGAAGCATGTCACTGACCAATGAGTGAGTGTGTAAACAAATGATTAATCGAATGACCAAGTGATGAAGTTGGTGACTGAATGAGTGAACTGTGTGAGTGAGTGTCTAAGTGAGTGAGTGAATGAGTAAGACGGTTATCAAGGGAGTGAGTAAATGAATGAACGGAAAATAAATGGACAGATTCAATCAGTGCGGAAGTGAATGGGTGCGTGGGTGAGCAAGTGATGTAGTGAGAATGAATGAGTGAATAAGAGAAAGAAGTGACTAAGTAAATGAGTAAGTTAAGTGACTGTGAGTGAGTTTATTGTAAGAGTCACATAGTGAATGAGTTTAAATGTTAGAGTGAACATATGATGTGAGAGAGTGCACGAGTGAATAAAGGCAAAAGAGGCTGAGATAGAAAGTGAATTGAAAGAGTGAGCGAAGGAATGAGAGAATATATGATTTGGTGACTATTGAGCAATCAGGTTAACCTAACATGTATATGTGTGTGTGTGTGTGTGTGTGTGTGTGTGTGTGTGTGTGTGCACACCATACAATATGTGTATACATGCATGTGCCAACCTTTGTCTCCTTCTGCCTCTTACAATGTGCATTCAGTTCAGTTAAACCAGACATGTAGATTCATTTCCAATTTTCTCGCAGTTTCTCTCTCACTGTGGAAACATGTTACTCTCTCTCTCTCTCTCTCTCTCTCTCTCTCTCTCTCTCTCTCTCTCTCTCTCTCTCCATCGCTCCAGGATTAGACAGTTATGAGATTATAATGAAACAACAGTCAGCCAGAGTCAGGCTCGGAGCAAAGCTGTCACTTTCATTGTGCGCTGTGTGTTATCTGTGACTACCCTGTCCCTCCTCTACCCATCACTTCCTTCCTCTCCTTTATTCTACCCGTCCTTGAATGGATGGATGGATGAATTCTTCTCAGTCATTTTTATGTCTTGTTTTTCTGTCTCTTCGTTTTCATCATCCGTCTTTCCGTTTGTTTTTTCCACTTTCCCTCCTTTAGTCATCTTTCTGCGTGTTCCATTTTCTTCCTCTCTCTTCTCCTTCTATTCATCTCCTTTGTCTTCACCCTGTTAAATTTTCTCCATCCTTTTCTCCTTCGACTCTTTCCCCCAATACTTCCCTGTAATCTTCTCATAACTCTCATGGGCTCTTTCTCTTCCATGGCGTATTCTTTTTAACTCTACTCCTGCTTCCTTCTTTCTGCTGTCTTATTTTCCACCTTGTGTGTGTGTGTCTCTGTGTACTCAAGTGCCTGAATGTGTTGTGTAAGTTTCTGCAGGCATGTGCGTGTCAGATTTTTCATGTGTGTGCATGTTTGAACATGTAGCAGAGAGATTTTTGTGTACATTTTTCTGCATGATTTGTGTTTGCACATTGTAGTCTTGTGTGCACGTGTGTGTACTCTCAGGGGGCTCATAGCATTGCACTTGAGAGTATATTCATGTCCTTTCGATGAATAATGTGGACAGGTGTTGTAAATTAGCGTTTCGCTACAAACACTAAATACAGTGCATCCGGTGCTTGTGCATAATTGTATGTTGCAGCTCCAATGCTACTCTAAACTTAAAAACTACACTCCTCTATTTATCTGCATGTTTGCATTCTTACTTCCTCAGTCTTTCACAATTTCTTCTCCCACATTATGTCTTCCATTCCTCTCTCCTATTCTCTATTTGTTCTTTCTGTCCCATTCTCCATACAGTTCCAGACTATTGATTCTCAGGATAATTCCCATATTTATGGTGCATAGAGATTAAACGTTGCATCCATGCTTGCGTTGCCAGCAGTTTAAGCTTGGCACCCTGAACAGCATCAGCTCAAGGTGCCCTTTAGAAAAGCGACCCCCAACTGCTCCTGTGGCCAACAGCAAAGACTGTGGTAGTACTGGCGAGCTCCCAGTTGTGAATGTGTGTAGCTGTTGAGCAGGGCTTTGCTGAAAAAGAAAACATGTGCCTAACTAGACTTCCATGGGTAGATGAGGGTCGAAACAAAGACTCTGCTGTGTGTTAAAAAGACTTTGTTCAATCAGCATTTTAGTAGGAAAATCACTGGTGTAATTAAAATAAACTGTAATAATTAATTTATTAATAATTGGTTGTCATCCTAATATGGCTCACCTGTGTAACAGTGTTTTTGATTAAACAGAAAAGTAGGAACATTCTCACACAGGTCAGTTATTGACTCTCCATTTAGCTACACTAACACCTTATACAAATATCTTCTTAATGTGCTTTTTGTTGCTGGGCAGGTGGGTTTATCAGAAAACCTCTGTTTGCTGCTGCTAGAAACGAGAGCAGTGAGACTGAACCAAACAGTAAATGTGCTGTATAAATGAAACAATAATATAAGAGGCAGAAAAGCTTGATATAACTACTGAGTTGTGTGGTTTTGTCACTGTGAATGACACCTTTCATATTACGTTGTACTTTTCATGCATACTTAATAAAAAATATGAATTAGCAGAGCTCTAAGGCTGAGTGGTGGAAGGAGAGCACATTGAGGCCTGAGTACATTTTAGTTGGGTTCCGTTTGCTTTTGGTGAGGTATGTGTGGAGTAGTCACTTTAGCGTTGTGTAAGATAGTTCATTTTCATAGTCACTGAAGATATTTATGTGAGTTGTAGGAGACAGCAGTTTTGTAGTGGGATAAGTGGGGTACTGTTACAGTAATATGACATCATTGATTCTGACCGTGACATACTGAATACATTTAAGAGGTTTTAATGAACAGATTTGGCACAGAGCAATTTAAAAATGACAAATGAACACAAGGGTAAACACAAGGGTGTTAAACATAAAGAATAAAACCTAAACAATATCTATAATTTGTAAATTTGTCACATGACGGCACACTTGAAGGCACAGTATGCCGGTGTTAGCGAATAGAAAAGTAATCATTCTGAAAATCATAATGCACCAGTCTTTTTCTCCATACTGATTTGATTTTGTGAGTTTTGAGAATTTCGAGAACAAAATTCCCAAAGTGCTAGGCAAAATAAGCTCCTCTGCGATCGTAAAGAGTTACACGAGCAGCAAACATGTAGCTAGCTTTCAAAGTGCCTTTTGACTGAGTTGTTACTGTCGTCATGACTTCTTGGTGTGCATGAAGCCTGTCCCTTTTCCTTAGCAAATATTCTTTGGCTTCCGAACACATCCCACCTGTTCTGTGTCTCAGGAGTGTCGATTTAAGCCTCATATGACGCTAGAGTACAGTGTGTGTAACTCTATTGTTTTATTCCTGTTGTTGATTTAAAGATTAGAAATCAAACCAATATCCCTTTATTTCTAATAATGACCTATTAGATCTCTGTTAGATGGCTTTCCATTAGACTGCATGTATTTATTGTCTACAGTGAAGAAAGAGAAGTACATATTTCAGAGAGTAGTGGACAGTAAATGTCATGAACCAGATTTAATGTCATGTTGTCATGAAACCCTGTTGCCCCTGAGCCCCCAGGAAGCCTCGCAGGCTTAGTTTCACCACCAAAACAAAGTGGTTTTATATAATAGGCATTTGAAAAGCTTTGTGTGTGTCTGCGTGTGTGTATTGATTGGACTAGTCAGAGATTGGAGAGCCTGCCTCGGCTAGAGTTTTAACCAGTGGTAATAATGCAAATGAATTTATATCAACATTTTACAGGCCGTTGCAACTTTGTAAGCACTCTGCAAGCTTCAATGTTTACTGGTGTATTTTAAGAAACTCAAGGTATGCTTTATTAGTTTATAAAAAGAATATATCTAAAAGTAGTTTTTAATGCACTGATGAATGTAATTTCATGGCATTGTATCACTACTGTTTCTACCGCTATGACTGTTAACTCTTAACTGCAACAGCTGCTACCATTACAAGTACCACTTTTTTACAGTGCTACTAGTACTACAATTAATACAAATATTGGACAAAATATTCTGTTCGGTCAAATCTCATATGAACCACTTCTTTCCTAGCAAAATCCGATCCTTACAACTTTCTTTGGCTGTGTGACACACTGGAAATGCACCATGGCCATCAAAGCAAGCAGCGCCACGCAAGCTATGTAGCATAGCATAAAAAAGTGTCCAAAATGGGCTCAAACCCTCAGCATCATGAGCCCACAGCACTTACTGCAGCTCACTTAGCAACCACGATGACCTACATAAAGTATATTGTACAGACTGGCCATCCACAATGTAGCAACCACACTATAGAGAAACTTTTAACAGCCCATTAAAATCCATTAGATGTACTCTCTACATCTTTGGCCTGTCGGGGGCACGATGCATCTACCACACATCAGGAGCTAAATGGTTCAAGTGGATCAGAGAAGGTTGTGGAGTCTTAAAAAGTTTTCTCCCTCCTCAGAGGGACGGAGAGCCAGATTGTAGGTTTCTCTACTGGATAGTTAAAGTCCTGTAACCATGACAAACCTGTGACCTCAACAGGTTTTTGCATTGACCAGTATTTGTCCCTTCTTTCATATTTAAAAAATTTTAGCAGCTAGCTGTGTTGCAATGGCAGATAATGTACAAGGGTTTTGTATTAGATGATAATGTTAATATAGTGTAACCAGTGTTTCTGACAGAGATCCAGTGTCTGTTTAAAGTGTTTTTAGTTGGTGGATGTGTTGGGGGGCTCTGTCTGACAATAACAAAGCTTGTGTTAAAAAAGTGGGGTCCACAGCTTAAGTTAATAGTTTCTGTTCTTTTATGCAGACGGCTAAAATAATGAACAATGTATTTCTCTCTGAACCTTACAAAGAGGAATCAGAGAGACAGTTAGACATACTGGTAAGGTGTTTGCTCTCTTTCATTTGTCCAGGATTTGTTAGATTTGCACTTTTACTGACCTGGAACTGTCCTGTACAAATCCTGTAGGGGAAATTCATTCTCTGCATTTAACCCTTCCTAAGTGTTAGAGCAGTGGGACCTCTGATGTGCAAACAATGGTGTCCTGAGTTTTCTGTTATGACATCCCTTCACTTACTCGTCTGTGTCTGAAAACAAAACTGAACAAAAACCACAACCACCAGTTGTGGTCATTGATGCCACTGGTTCTAGGAAGCTATATTGCGAGAAACAAAACATCAGTTTTGTTGATGGTCTTAGACAGCCTCATTTTGCGGTGGTGACAAATTCTGATACAAATGAAAGATTCATTTCGCAGTTTCTGTTAAGGCTTTGCCATTTTGAGCATTGTTTCCACAATTTTCACCTAAGTTGTGAACATTAATAATTGTAATTAAAACATCATTCAGAAGTGTGCATCTGTGTGTTTTTGAGTGATTGGCATACACACGTTGGCATCACAGGGGGCCTTTTTGTTGCACATACTGTACTGAGCAGACCACTACTGCTGCACTGCAATGCCCCACAGGAGCAATTGCTTGGAACATTTAAATGTGGGATCTTTTCAGGCGACAGAAGGCCCTCGCAGTGACAGGAGTGATGAAATGTGCTACAGACACGACCTGCCTCAGGTGCTGGAGTTACAGCAATGATTTAGACAGGAGATTGTTCAGCCCACAGTGTTATGCTTCAAAATATCAAATTATTTAACTCAAAAACAACGTCGCACCGCAGATGAGCTGGAGCCCTGAAAAGTTACTTTATGCATGAAAAATAAACAACAACATGGTTCGGCTTTTAATTCCACACAAACGTAATGTAGAAAATACTAATTGCAGCAGCAGCACCACCACAGTGCAAGCAGAAGACAGATGCAAGATGGGGGATGATAGCTGCTGCTATAAACACACGCTAACCAATGTCACGTCTGTATGTCACAGAGGTCAGAGTGTGGATTTGGGTTACACTGTGGATTTGCTTATGAGTACAATAGACGTGAGGGTGTGTGTAAATGTGATATGGGCTAAAAGTGAATCTTCACATGCGAGAGGGGTTTTTGTGTTCTGTGTGTGTGTGTGTGTGTGTGTGTGTGTATGTGCAAGTTGGGTGTATCTGGTTTAATGTAAAGGATTAGTGCCTCTGTTGTAAGAGGATGGTTTAAACCATTATGTTGCTGGGGCTGATGTGTGCGTGTTGCTTTTTTTTTTTTTACTCTGTTCCACTTTTCACTGAGCATAATGAGTTCTCAGACCTCAGGGGTAGAAAGGCTTTAAAAAACAAACAGAGCGCAGAAATCAGCTGTCAAGCCAGTGCATGGGCTGTATTTCTGTGTGTGTATGTGTTTCGTAATGATGCGTACACAATATTGTTAACGCTTTTACAGGCATTAATATATGGCCGGCCTCTTTCTACAGCTATCTATTCATTCACTTATTTGTATTTATTTGTAAATAAGTGCCGCATCGGCTTTTTGCACCTTCACTTTCTCTCGGGCGGTTGCAGTCATTACTTTAAGGTGACTACGCATGAGACGGTATTTTGTGTGCAACTTCAAACGGTTTATGTTTAAAAAGGGCGACATTTCTTCGGCGTCTACTGTACCTATTTATTTTCCTGGCCTGGGGGCAACGTACACCGCTGAAAACATGAAACTGCTCACACTTTTTGTTTCACTGCATTTTGAAAATTCAACCTGCTCATGTATTTTATTTTATTAGGACTTTTCGAGGACTGTGAACACACAGGAGAGACAGAAAAGGGCCAAAGAAAGGGATGTGACAACACAGTGTGAAATGGGATTTAAACCCATGTGATTGTGGGTACATGGACTGTGAGCTAATGGGCTGAAGGCACCATGACAGAGTTTAGTGTGTTTCAGAGTAGCAGCATACCTTTTGTTCAGTTTAAATCCAATTTGACTGTTTTTGGTTTTTGCACGCTAGTTGTAATACAGCTTTTTTCCTATTAATCCCAATTCCTTATAGCACAGAGAGTGAAGACAGTTTGAGTCGGACTCTTAAGCATGGCAGTGTCAATGTAATCCCCATTCAAAACAGATTTTAAATCGACATGAATGCCTATGGGTAAGATATGCACTTCGATTAATTAATGTAGAACTTAATGGATATACAAGGTTTTCCTCACACAGTAACACTGGGGAGGACTTTGAATACACATTTGAACGCTGTAACTAAATTGAATATTGATAAGAACAGCTTGCTTTTACGTTTACTGCAAGCTGCACCTCCTCTGAGGCCTCAAGTTTGATGACTTGTGAATAAATGAAACACATCTCAATGACTCTCTCAGATAAGTCAGCATCTTTTATAGTTGATACGATAGACTGTCTTGAAATCCTCACCACACAACAACAGATGTGTTGTTAAGTGTGACCCCTTTCTACATTAGATACTATAGGCCATGATGTGTACTCCCACATGTTGTCACAGTATACTAGTTATTAAACAAGGAATGTACTTAACCGTTTTGTACCAACAGAAAATGATACGATACCAGCGTACTAACGGATGAATCCAACTGCAACCATAGAACGCCACTGGCAGTTAAAGTTCACAAAAAGAAAGCAAAATGTTTTTCAAATATTTTATGCCTTTTTATCTTAATGAAGCTGTCTATCCGACATCATTTGTTTGAACGTTTTCTACCTGTGTGCATCTCCTTTGTTTTCTTTCTCACTGTGAGACAATAGGTCACATCAACAGCACAATGAAATTGAAAGAATGTTTGGAGGCTTTATAATACTTTAATACTTTAACACACAACTTTCCTTCGCAAACCACCTGGCATTTCCAAACCTTTAGTTGCTTTACTTTGGGACTTTCTTGCTTTCTTCCTCAAATGAAAATGCCAGGCCTCTGCCTTGTGACCCGTCCTCCCGCCCTGTATTGCAGCCATTGCTAAATGTTTCTGGGAGTGTTTTCAGCTCCAGCTGTGGGCTTCTATTGTGTGCTGCTTTGCAGACTATTTCCGTCTGGATTTCCAGGAAGCTGCATTGACATTCAAGAAGCTATGAGTGAGCTATTAGTCAGGCTACCTGGCGCAGAGAGATAGCACTGAACTCCCTCCACCCTTTGAAATGCCGGAGACCGTATACCCACAAAGCATCTTAGAGCCGGAGCACTGATCGGAGGCCAGCCTCTCTCGCACAGTGCATTGATGTTCACGCATCCAAGGGACCTCCCTGATGATTCCAGATCAGTGTGTTTATTCTTAGAGGCTTTATGCACACAGGCCCCAAGCTCTCCTCCCTCTTTGAAGTGCGGACACAAAAAGGGGAAAATGTTGGCTCGATGCCCACAGGAGCTGTGAAAGATCGCCAGAGCGTCTTCGAGTTGTTATTTACGAAATGCTTTGTTTTCCCATGGTGCTAAAGATGCCAAAATAAAAATAACCTTCCATTTGTGTGATTTTGAGTTTGGAGGTTATTAATGTTTTATTGTTTCCACGCACGCTAAAGTAAAGTTGCAGGGAGAGGGTTTGATGCATTAGTTATGACTTTCTGGCTTATTGGGAAGTTATGGACACGTTATGTCTCACCAGGATTCAGAAGAAATTCTACAATTCCTCCATGTCTTTATATTCCACTGAGATGAAGGATTTTCATCCAAAATGACACATCAGTCTTACAGATGTAATATATATTCTGTCAAAATGATTGACACCTTAGAGTCCTAAACTATGTTGGGGATTAAAAGGATAGTGACTTAGGTCCTTGAGCACACTGGATTCTCTCTCTTTATTGAGCACCAGATGTGTGTATTGGTTCTTTCTATAGTAGGGCTCTAGGACTTCCTTTAATGCATTTTTTAATTATTTTCAATACAGACATTTTGGAAGATTGCCTTTATTTTTCTGCAGACTTCTACCCAATAAGACTGACTTTTGTGTTTTCAGCAGAACTGTAAGTAGCATGTACCTGTGAAACATTTGAAGCTGACCTAAGAGAAGGAGGTGGATTAGTCATTGACCTGGGCTGAGAGAGTGTTGTCAGAGTTTGGAGGTCTTAATTGGTTAAAGGTCCATTTAGCTAAAATTGTTTTCCTTTTCTATTCCAAGCCCCCAAATGGCTTCATATGTGGAGGGATGCCAGGTAGCCATGAAGGGAAGCCAGATGAAGATATTTTACTGTGCATGTTCATGAGTGTGTATGTAGGTATGTGTGTGTGTGTGTGTGTGTGTGTGTGTGTGTGTGTGTGTGTGCGTGTGTGTGTGTGTGTGTGCCAGGTTTACTGGCAACATTTAATGGCTGCTTATGGCAAAAATATCTCTGAAGGCTAATAAAATCACAGTGAAGTTACAAACTGTCAAGGCAAACAGGCATTGATATTTTGCAGTGCAATTTTTTCTTTAAGCCTGTTACCTGTTTTGTTGAGCTGTCAAATATTCCTGTTTGAATATCCCTGTTGTCCCCGGGGGGGCCACCGAAAGGGGTTCCCGGGGGCCTGTGAATAAGAGGGAGAGTTTTCACTGTGCCTGGCAGAAGAAAACAGTCAAGCACACAGTCTGCAAGAGGCTAACATGGCAATCACACAAACAACTGTGCAAACCGGGGTCTTTTCACAGATCCCTGTCTCATTTTAATGACAATGGGAGATCAGCGTAAATGACTGCCACGTCTTTGGGTTGCGATCCCGAGAGCTGATAATAAAGCTGGCTTTTAGCCCAAGAAGACGAGGGGACGTTTAAGTACTTCACCTAATGCTGTATGCTGTTTTAAAGTCAGCCATCTTTTCACCCATTTATTTCTCTGTACGATTCCATTAAAATATTTCCTGATGATTTTCGGTGGGAGTTTATCTCCTCTGTCCCTTCACGATACCACTCCTTCCTCTGGCTGTTCATTTATTACAAAGGGCTCTGGGTTTTAGTGTGTGTGTAATTGTGTGTGCGCACGTGTGTTGGAGGTCAGTGGGATGTGAGGCTCCTCATAATCCGGTAATCAAACCAGCTGCCACTCAACCCAACCCCCATACCTCCAGCCCTCTCTCTTTCTCTTTTCTCCCTGTCGCTGTTTATTCAATATTTCTCACAAAAAATCTTTGTCTTCACCTTTCTGTCTGTCTAAGTCTTTATCTTGAGTCTTTTTCTTCCTTCTTTTAAATTTAATAAGAATTACAAACAACATATGTCTTATTTTGTCTCTTTCCTTTTATGCCCCTTTTTTTTTCTTTTTTTCAGTCTCTTTTTATTTATGTCAACATCAAATGAGTGACACATTTTAAATAAGGGAAATTAATTGATTTATTTAATTTGGACAAACCATTTAATCAATTCAATAACCACTAAAATTATATTTTACTGCCGTATTAGCAAAGGAAAAGAAGTAAACATCAATAGTCAATCAATTATTTACAGTAATACTTAATTAGTAAATTATTATTGATTTCCTATGTGTCAGTTACCAGACTTGTAGTGCTCCTTTTCTCTTTTTTATTACTGTAATCCCTAAATGCCCTCGTTCCCTTTCTCATTTCTCTTCTCTTGTCCTCCTCCATCATATCCTTTGCTTTTTCCTTTTTAATAAACCTCCTTTGCTCTCCGTCACCTCTCTGTTCTGTGTCAACATCCTCCCTCTGTCTCTTTCACCTTGCTACCCTCCATCCATTGCAGACATGCTTCTCTCATGCTTTTCCTTTCTTGCTCTCATTCATTCTTTCTGCAACCAGACCCCTTATGAATTGTATTGTTGCTCTTTCATTCACACGGCCTTATCGTTCACCCTGTTTCACCACCGCAACACCTCAGTGCCGCTGCATAAAATTGCCTCCTCATGCCGGCGTGTGGTCATGTGCATTTGTATTCTAGTATAGCATATCAGCCAGCTTGTCGCGCGGAAATTGCTTTACAATACACAAAACAGCCCAATGCTGGATTGTGTTTGTACTCAGTGTAGATGGAACTTGTCTTGTGTCTGTTGTTAAAAGATATTGCTTTGTTTGTGGCGGTTGTGTGTAAATCACATTAACTCATTTTGTAGCAAAGTGTGTGTTGAAATTTTAACCAAAGCTGAATGTGGGGAGATGGGGGAGATGAGAATGCACCTCTCTCTCTCTCTCTTTCTGAGGCTTGTTCAGTCACATGGACAAGACTTGAAACCAACTTCCTAGCTCACAAACAAATTTTTCTTTGGACTTTTATAAGTCCATAAGTTTATTTCATCATCTTTTATAGCAATGGTGAGGCGGATTTCAGAAAATTACTATGCCTATATCTATTCATACACCTAACCTTTTCCCCCCTCGCTCTCTTCCATAACTCTGCAGATGGTGTCCACAGCATTTCAGCCCAGTGCATCCTCCGCGTCCTCATCATCACCGAGGACATGCTGGGCAGCAGCGTCACGGTCCGCCTCCAGAACATGTCCCAGGAGCACTTTCTGTCCCCACTGCTGGGTAACTTCCTGGAGGGCGTGTCGGCGGTGCTCTCTGTACCTGTCGAGGATGTTTTCATTTTCAACATCCAGCCAGACCTGGACGCTGCGCCGGGAGGGATCCTGAATGTCAGCTTCTCCGCAGCCTTGCCAGGTGGACTGTTCTTCCCCTCTGAGGCCCTGGAGGAACAGCTATACCTGAACAGGCTGAGGCTGACATCACTGACGCAGATGGAGGTTAGTTCACATTTACACATTACAAATAGACATGATAATAAGAATCACAAGTTTTAAGTGCTTAGTGTTGGTGTACCTACTTTAAGAGGGTACCTCATATACTACACAAAGGGAACAAATGTTAACATGCATGCAAATCATATTAAAAGGCCCAATTGATCCAAGAGTTGGTTCAATAGGAAGTGTCCTTGGGCAAGACACAGAGCCCTAAGCTGGTCCCGATGGAGGCCGGCACCTTGCATGGCAGCTCTGTCGCTATCAGTGTGTGAATGTGTGTGTGAATGGGTGAATGAGACCAATCTGCAAAGCGCTTTGGGAAGCGTTCCAGCTGCCGTACAGTAATGTGCAGCAGTTGGAAAGCAGGGTTCCATGAAAAGCAAAAGTAGTGAATCACATTGTGCAAACACGCATGCATCTCAAGACAGTCACCTGTGCATATTGTAGGTGAACTGATAATAATACAACACAGATGCTATGCCAGTGCAGTCATATGGCTTCATGCAGCAATCCACTGGTATCACCACTCTGTGTGTTCTCGTGCATGAAATCACACACACCTGGACACAGCATGCACATCAGTTATATACACGCTACACATCCCGAAAGCGTCTCTGCAAAAATATAAAATTTCTGAAAATTATCTTGATGAAAGTATCAGAAATTACGTGAATACGTCATTTTGCATGGGAAGCTAACTTTTTAAAATGTGAACATTCATCAGCCACAGATAGCAAATTATTATTTTGTGTCTGAAATCTACCACCTGCTTTCATGTTTTTCCAGCATTTGGCTGGTAGCTGCTGCTTATTTCCACCCCTGACGTCATCCCTGCAGGTCTCTATTGGGACACCATCTGGAACACCTACAACTGTAAATTACTGTTTACAGGTTAAATTCTCAAAAACCACTGACGTCTTTCCTCTTTCCTCCCCCATCGCTCCAGGTTCTCCCGTTTGACGACAATGTGTGTCTGCGTGAGCCGTGCCAGAACTACATGAAGTGCATCTCGGTGCTACGATTCAACAGCTCCGCCCCCTTCATCTCCTCGCCCTCCATCTTATTCCGGCCCATCCACCCCATCGCGGGCCTACGTTGCCGCTGCCCAGTTGGCTTCACAGGAGATTACTGCGAGACGGAGATCAACCTGTGTTACTCCAACCCGTGCCTGAACGGAGGAGTGTGCGCCCGCAGAGAGGGAGGGTACACCTGTATCTGCCGTGAAGACTACACTGGTGAGTGTGTGTGTGGGGGGATGCGTGTATTTGTGTTGCTATGGCAAAGGTGATGTCACTAATTTAGCTGATTTTGTTTCTCTATTTGGAAAATGGTTTGCAGCCAGGACACAAAAACATACAAAATACCTGGTACCACTGGTGCGCAGCCAACAAAACAACAAGGCATAGTGCACAGAGTGGTCCAGGTCAAAATTATAATAATACTATCATTAATTTACAACCTCACTCTTATACTAAGTGAAATGATCAGATCCAGGAAAGCATTCTTAATCACAATTTAATTACATTACATTTAACAGAGACTTTTATCCAAAGCTACTTCTAAACTCTGGGTTTCCCAGACATGGGGTGTGAACCCATAACCCTGGAATTAAGAGACTCATGCTCTACCGACTGAGCTGTGAGAAGTGTTGATGAAGTGTTGATGATTATTTTATTTTGGTTTGATTTGATTGGCCACAGATATGAATAGGTGGAGGGCATTTGTTCACAAGCATTTGGCAGGAAAAGGATGGGGTGCAGTGTGTGGATATGTGTTTTTGTGTCTGGGCATAGTCTTTTAACTCTACCCTGGTAAACGAAAACTGACTGCCTGTGCTTCTTTGTTCATGCCCCATACTGACTTCCTGTTTGATCCACTCTCTTTTGTCATGTTGAGCTGATCAACATGAGAACACACAGTCTGCCTCTTGGGAGAGCTTCCACCACCTTAGCTCTCTACCCGTTATTTTGTCTTTTACACACCCAGACACTCACAAACACACACACACACACACACACCACCACAACCACTGCTGCCACCATAAACTCCTCACTCATTTTTTACTGTCACCAAACTAATTTGTTCGCTCACACACATTTCATTCTTACCTTTCCCACTAGACTAATTTGCTCTCTCTCTTTCTGTCTCCCTCTCGGCCTCTCCCTGTGTTTTTCCTGCCCCTTCATACTGCTGCACTGCTTCAGTCTTCAAGCCACTAAGTGGATGTAGGAGAGGATAGATGCAATGAATGTCAGTGTGTGTGTCTGGGGGATATTTCATATTGCCTTTTATTTCAAATCAAAAGAGAGCGTGGGGAGTGAAGCAACACTTTTCTTTCATGAGAGAGACAGAATGATTTCCAAACTCCCACTGTGACAGACAGAAAGACGACAGATTGAGAGAGAGAGAGAGAGAGAGAGAGAGAGAGAGAGAGAGAGAGGAAGAAAGATATAGATAATAGAGAATTCCCTATAAACTGTTGGATATGTGGCAATGGCAGGCAAAAGATGCAAGAGAGAAATGTGGTGACATCTTGTGTGATAAAGACGGTGCTCCTAAATCGCACTGAGACACGTGTTTACCATTGGCTGATTTGGAGTTTTGGCAGCCAAAGATAGGCACCAATAAAATACAGTGTCAGAAATCTAGGACCAAATTCTTACAATGTGACTTCTGCTACAAACCAACCAGGGCATGATTTGAAATGACTCCGATTGCATTGGCTGCTGGAGCATTGTAAGCTCCTCTCTCCACTTATAGGTTTAACAAACAACAACAAAAAATCTGTTCCAGTTCTATGGCTAAAGCCTGGATGACAGATTGCTTGCATTTATTTCTGTCTACATCACAACGCTCCGGTTCACCAGACATCCATTGCACATTCAGACTTACCTCAAAATAGATATCATACAGTCTGACAAAGACTTCATTGGACCCATCTCGCACAGTGTGACATGCAATGGACCTGCGAGATGGATGTTCACACTTGGTGCTTAGAGGCTTAAGTATGGAGAAAAAGGAGACACAAGGGCTAAACAATAAAGGAAGTAGATAATTGATAATAGGAGACCCAAAGGGGGAGAGAATAACTGTGAGTGTGGGAGAATACGTGGGACAGAGAAAAAACTGAAAGATGGGACAGAAGAGGGAAAGAATGCAAACAACAGAGCATGAGAGATGAAGGGAAGGATGGAGAAGAGACAAGTATGACAGCAATATGAGAGATGAGGGAGACGGATGAATTCAGAGAGAATAATGTGGAAGGAGGGCTGCTGGGGGAAAATGGGGTGAGAGACATCTGAGAGCAATGGGAGAGGGATGGAGGGGTAGAGCGAGGGAAACCAGATGGGTTCTGGGTTGTCTGTGTTGGGCTTTTCCTGTGTAGACTTTGGGTGTTGCAGTGTTTTGTCAACGCCCACGGCTAGTGGGAGGAAGAGCAGCAGGAGGAGGAGGAGAACGAATAAACAGGGACGAATCGATTCTGCAACTCACACAAATCTCCAGTCATCTCCCAACCAGTTGGCTCGCCTTCATTCGTTTTTTTTTTCATTTTTCCATCCAACCTGCTTTCATCCGTCCCCTCGTACACTCTTTGTGGCTTTGAATTGCTTTCCCCTGAAACTCTGTGGATTTCTCTCGCAGGAAGGAGCTAAGCTCAGGGTTTTGACCGAGACTGGAAACTTGCTTTTTCCGCTGAGTGAGAAATATTTTTCAGTCTGGAACAGAAGCGTCCAACATACCTGAGTCAGATGTGATTTGTGAATGGTTATTTTGGTGCAAACAAGCCAAATAGTTAATGTAAAAATAGTTGAATCACCTTAAACTGTAAAATGTGAATGAGAAGAGCATCCTTTCCCCTGATGAAAAACATTTATCAATTTATTTTGTACCTAGTTAGAATTTGTTTGTGGTAGGAAGTGCCTCATCGAAACAGAAAAGTATAATAGAAAACTCTGTAAAAACTGTAATAATGTCATAATGATAATAATCTTTACTGACTGTAGAGCACCTTTCAATAATACTAAAAGTAAAAAGTCCAACATTAAACTGGACCAGATTTGAAGGTAAGGTAAAACAAAATAAAATCAGGATATACGCTCCAATGAAAGTATATATTAGATTTTAAAGATACTACTTTCTGCCCCTCTAGTTTTAAGTACATGTACTCGTACAGCAACAGCGTGTGAATGCTTCATCCCAGTAATACTGCAGTCTTTAAGGATGACTGACCTTCCTCACCTCCTCCAGCACTAAGATGAAGGCAAAGACACCCAGTGGATTTCACAATACACGTAACCTCAGACTAACCCTTCTCTGAATCGCACATTTAACCCTGGGATAAGTAAGGTTAGACACTTTGAACAAGGGTTACAACCGCTTTTTACACACGAGGTTGTTGAACCTGCTGTGTAGCAAGGTTAACACTACTTTTATGGTGCCAACCCCAGAGATGTAGCGCTAAGAAAATAGTGTGAGACACTGCATCAGCTGGGGTCATGTCCCATACAGCTAAATACTGAATACTCAGCCATGTGTTGAAATGAAACGGATGTACTGTAGTGACTTTTACATATAAATGAACGTCTATTACATTCAAGCCGTTGCCAAACGACTTCACACGATGCTGATTAAGCCCACCACCGCCAGGTAAATATATACGTGAAATATTTTGCAGTATACCGGAGTTTTTAAATGTAATGTCTGTGGTGGCATTCCCTGGCGCACAAGTAGTAATCGGTTTGGTGTCAACCAGCAATGACTGGTTTGCCACAGAGCAAAATGGTGCACAAAACAAACGTACAAACGTTACAGGTTGGTCTTTGTAAAATATTTGGCTATGTAGCTATTATATTTACTCTATTTAAATAATGCATTATTGTCTTGGAGCTGTGGAAACTTTGGTACAGATTGACCAGTGCTGCTTTAATCTACTCATACAGGCCTTTTTCACAGCAGACCTTTTTACATGTCATAGCAGGAAAAGCAGGTGTTACAAACAACATTTTCAATTGTGTTTCATACTAGGACACTGGATCTGATGCAGCTAATTGTAATTCAGCCATCATTAACTAATTTTATCATTTGCTTCTTCTGCTCTAACATGTCAAAATGTTCTGTTTTGAGAAGCCTTTCGCACATCAACACAGCCTCAGATTGTTCCATGTACGTTAAGTTGTTTGCTCGTGTTCCTGCGACTCATTTCATTTTCATATCTTGCAAACCTAACAGCCAAACAGAAAACAAAATAAAGTGAGAAATCAACAGATCATGCTTTTAAAATGATTTGCAAGTTTCTTCAGCAGTACTGAAGTGTTCCATATTTCAAAACCTGGGTATAAATACTGCAAACAAATGAGCGCATCTTAGTAAACCAGTATACTGTTGTGCTAACTTTTTTCAAAACATATTTCCCCATGAACCTTTTTGTTTTTTGTTGCATTGAGTATGGTTTGTATTTTGTTTGCCATATCAAAGATTTTAACATTTAAACTTTTGCTAATTTCTCGTGGCCAGACATCTGCCTCCCTAATTAGAATAAGATTAGAATGAGTAAGACAGCTGTTGCTGTATTTCAACCGGATAGAAGAAACTAGATATTTTGTTTCGGGGGTGCCTCACTTAAGAGTTAATCAAATGTAGGAGGGAAGTTGTAGTCCCACCTCCTGCTGCTACAGTGCTAAAGTCAGCTGAATTATTTTATTTATAAGAATTTTAATATTTCTAACGTCTAGCACTCACTTCTCTCAGAAACATGTAAAGCTTGCAGTGCTGATGGGAGTGTGAAACAGTCATTAACCCTGACAACAACAAACGAGACAAAGACATCTAAAGACGGTATAAAGAGAGGTTCTCAGTGGACAGTAGACCTTAAAGACAGAGATAACAGTAGACAGAAAGAGAAGATATCTGATTGTTTTCACAGAACGAAGGAACATAGACTCAGAAGTGATAACGAGATGCACAGTATGCAGATTATAGCAAGATATAACATGAGGGATATGCCTCGGAGAGACGAGAGATGCAAAGAGGAGATGGGAGACCGAGAGAGAGAGGCATGGATGCAGACTAAATTAGTTTGTGAGCAGATAAAATGGTGAGCGGTGAGAAGAGAGGACACAGGTAGAAATTAAAGCGCTTGGTTGTGGTGAAGCGATCTGTATTTTCCACCGAGGAACAGAGAAAGAGACAGAGAAGAAATGCGGTAGGCAGAAGTGAGATTAGTTTTGGATGTGCATGTTACCCTGAGAAATCTAGTACGGCAGATGGGGAGAACACACACACAGAGCAAATTAGCTTGAGGTAGCTAAGCATATGTGAAGAATAATGTTTAAGTTTTAGCCTTTTGAGAAAGGTATGGACAGTTTGAAAGATCCAGACAGAAAGAAATGGGAAGAGTGAGCAACTGAGAAAGAGAGAGGGAAGAGCATTTTGTAGGCTGAGATGAGATAGAAGTATAGGCTATGAGACTAAATCTGTTAAGGAAAGAGAGAGAGAGAATGAAGAAAAAGGGAGACAATAAAGTGAGGAGTGGATTGGTTTGAGGGATGGGATGAGGTGGGTGATGGATACAGGAGGAAAGGAAGAGACTAAATTATGTTTGACAAGATGAGTTGGAAAGTATAAAGGTGGTATAGAAGGGACATGAATAAATTGAGAGATAAATACCCAAGATCTGAGGGAGGGGAAAGAAAATAAATAAATAATATATATATAATTTAGATTCAAGAGTCCAGTTCCAAAGTACACAAATTAATATTTGATGACACAACTCAGTCCGCAAAAATGTTGATTAATCTTACAGTGCACACCTCGGCAGCCTGATACATATGCCCAATGGCAGAACTGAGCCATGAAATCTGAGCTAATTATTAAATAATCTGAGCTAATTAAGTGCTTAGCAACTCCCACGTGAAGCCAAGAAAAGTGATGTTTTGAAGCTTTATATTCTCTGTTGGACTAATAGATTTTTTTTTAAAGCAGAAGCAACGGGACTTTCTTCCTCCAGCCAACGAACAACCTTTGAGGTGGACAAATGTTCTGTAAAAGGTTAAACTCAAGTAATTAGAAATAAGTATGAATGAAATGGAGGAATTAATTAATCACCCTCCCTTTGATAGCAGGGGAAAAAGTAAGACAAATGAAAACTCAATTAGTTTGGTAATGATGAGACATAATGTGAGAGTTGTGAGAAATTCAGTGAGTGCGAATGTCAGAAACAAGCTCTTGTGATAAGACAGTGACAGTATTTGAGGAAAAACAGACGAGTGAGGTTGTTAAAGGTGGAATAAAGATCGTTTTCCAAAGCGCAGCAAAGGCACGGTGTGTTATAGGAAGACATTTCATGCAAGAGATGTAGTTAGGAGAAAAAAAGACATTTGAAAAGACACAATGGAAGTGGGGGATGAGAGAATATGTGGGTGAGAGAAAAAAAACAGGATTGTTGGGTGTGTGAAGGGGGAATGAAGGAGGGACAGAGATAAAGGTATAGGATGGATCCAGAAGTCTCAGTGACATAAATTTTACAGGTCATTAATAGAATTAATGTGTTTGTGTGTGTGTGTGTGTGTGTGTGTGTGTGTGTGTGTGTGTGTGTGTGTAAGTGTGTGTAAAAATGAGACCAAATTAGTTGAGCAAAGGGATAATAAGGTGTGTATGTGTGTGTCTTGGTGTATGCGTTTAAGTAAAAGAGAGGTAGACTAAATTACTTCATTAAATACAAAAAAAAGTCAAGTGTATTGGTTTTGTGTGTGTTTGTGTGAGATAAAGCAAGCATGCAGGACATGCAAGGAAATAAATCACTTTGTGGAGACTGTGAGTGGTGCAAATAACCAGACCAATGAGACAACTTAGTTTTTGGGATGAGGTTCGGAATGACAACAGATTGTGTAGGAGGATAGGAAATAGAGGACATACAGACTTCTAAATACAATACTAATGATAGAAAAAGATTTAGAAATGTGCACGTTTTAAACAAAATCCCAAAAATCCACTGCAGCGGACATGATTTGCTGAGTTGGGTGGGATAAATGCATTAAACGGTGTGAGAGGAAGGAGAGAGGAAGGAGAGAGGAAACTAAATTAGTTTTTGAGAGATAAGTTCGAAGGCGAGGGGAAGGGAGGCAGGAGAAGAAAGTACAGGCCCTCAGGCCTCTCTGCAGGGTTTATGCGCGATATGCATGTCGTGTAAAGAAGTAAAAGTTAAGGCAGTGCCTGTAATCACAGTGCATGAGATGCTCTTGTGGTGTTTTTGCCACAGTGTCATCATATATAGCATAAGTATCGCTCAAGATAACATTAGGACTTTTGACCATGAAGGTATTTTGCCCAATCTTTTTGTTCAGAAAGTTTGCATTTGAGACATTTGTCTTGTTGGTCTATGCAAACGTTGCAGGCAGTTGCAGTTGCATAATAGAAGTACAATATACCTTTCATCACCATTCAAACAGTCATAAATGTATACCTGATTTTTTCTCAACCCTAACATCAGATTTCTGTTTTCCATTTCATTAGTTTTCAATGTAAAGGCAATATCTGTTTAAGCTGAACATTAATCGGGGGTGACTTGTGGGGAAAAGTTATAATATAGTAGAAAATGATGGAGAGAAGGAGTGAAAGGGGGGGTAACAAAAGAATTACAAAGAAAAGGCTGCAGGGTGAAGAGAGAAAGCTAAAGAGAATCGAAAATAAATGTGGAAGGTGATAATTATCAATATCCAGGTGATCTTTTGAAAAAGAAAAAAAAAACAGGCAAAAGAAGATCGTGATGGAGGTTGAGGCAGATGAAAGTGGAAATGAAGGCAAAGTGCACATCAAGAAATGTGAAAGAGAGAGCAGAAGGGAGAAGAGGCAGGAGATTGAAATGAAGGGAAGAGAGGCTTTGAGGCAGACAGACGTGTGTGAAAGGGAACTACAGTGAAAATGAAACAAAAACAGGTATATAGCAAGGAAACTAGCAGAGAGAAGATGGGGAAGAGGAAGGGAAGGGACTAGAAGAATATGTAAGAAAGATGGAAATAAATGACAGAAGACAACAACAAAAGAAACATTAAGATGACGTGTAGAGAGACCTCTGTAGAAAGAGGAAATAACTACAGGTGGGGCGAGCATAAAGGAGAGTGTAGAGCGAGAAAAACAAAGAAGAAAAGGAAACAATGGAAGGAACAAGTGAAAAAGTACAAACAGGGTGGCACGGACAAGCAAATAATACAGAACAATAAGACAAAGATGCCAGAAGGAAGAAGAGAGGAGATGTTAAGTCAGTGTGCAGAATCATTTAAAGCTGTAATCTACTGTAATCAAACGTGTTATTTCTGGGACATTGGTCAATTCAGTTTTAATTAGTGCATTTTAACTAATCTTCTTAAGATGGACAGCAGAGGGAGAAACTGTAGTGCTGATTGTCATTCAGCTACAAATCGTGGAGCTGCTCAGTAGACAGTGAATAACATCAAATCCGACTGTATCACAGCAGCCATGATCATTTGACACAGAGATTTTGTGAATCACAGCTGGAAACCCTACTTAGAAATCCAACTCAAATAAAAGACGCGTCTCAAAACGCGACCCCAAACGTGATCAGTGGGCCAGTTTCACCTGATGACATCATCGCTTTTCATGTCTTGAAGCTCTGATTTTCTGTTTTTGATGGTGACAGTAGTCTGTAGTAGTAGATGTTTATAGATATGAACTTCAGGTAAAAGATAATCCACAATGAGCCGCGTGGTTTATTGGGTTCCTAACTGTATGGGTTTGAGTCAGTTATCCTATTTATACCAAGGAGACTTGGCGGCAGTCAGATTTTATTTTTGTTTATTACTATATTAGTACAATGCACAATTTGAATAGATTCACTTTGTTAGCACTCATTTTCAATTGTGTGATTATTTGAAAATAATGTACACCATAACCATGTACTCATGTCACATAACTGGAAGCTAACAGACTTCCGGTGACTTCAGGCACGAGTTTACAAAACCACAGACTTTGACTTGTGATTTAACTTCAAATTATTGAATATCCTTCCCAACCCCCAAATGATGTTTTAGAAAAGGTGTGCAGCAAATCAATAATATATTTTACTCACAGTGGATATTTTGATTCAATCCAACAGCCGCCAATCACAGGAAAGCAGTAGGGAAAGGTGCATTTGCCAGTGCAGACAACCAGAGAGACAAGTTCTGTCTTTAGGCTTAGACCTAGACTTGAGGCTTGTTGGTCTTTACTTAGAACTTGACATGGGACTTCATAACTCAAACTTGAGACTTACTTGTATCTCACAAAACAATGACTTTGTCCCAACTCTGCCATTTGGCCATCAGAATCAAGAAGGATCTATGGTTGTAGTATTAAATACTTTACTGTTATAACAAAAAAAAAAACTCGCTTTGATTTGCCATTGTAAACTTCAAAGTAGTAATCCACAAGGTCTCCTGTCAGTCAACACTGTGGGTGGGGCTATGATGTGTTCCTCTTACTTACTGTACTTTCTGTATGCTTTGTTCAGCCATGCATTGTGTCATTTTGCACCACATCCTGTAAACCAGAGAATATAGAACATCGCTTGGAAAGGATCTTATAACATATGGCTGGATTTTATGACTGTGAAGCAAAACACAACATTTATGTAAAAACATTAATGATTACTATTTCACTAAATCATGACATTTGTGACTCATTACACGTCTGCCCAGAGCTCAAAATCAGTGGAACCCCTGAAAGTGCCTTTTTTGTTAAGGGCAGACTTACAGAAGTAAGACAAGGGGAGGAGAAGACGGTAGGAACTGGGAGTGTATTGGCCTCTAGGGATGTACCATGTGTTGGAGTGAAGGCGGGGGGCGATGAGATGGGAGGTAGGGCGGAGCAAACTAAGATGCCGGGGGGGCGGTTGAATAATACTGGCTTTGATGAATAAAACATCTGCGTGAATGAAAGGGTGGTGTGAATGCATTAAGCCAGGCATAGAGGAAGAAGAGGAAGAAAAGAAAAGAGAAATGGCAAGATATGGATAGAGATGAAGGAAGGAAGGATGGAAGGAAGGAGAAAGGAACAGTGAAGCGTGTAGCATTTAAATATAGAGATGAAAGGTGGAGGGGAGATAGAAAAGGAAGGAAGGAACAAGGAGCTAAAGGAGGAGGAGGATGGAAGGAGGGGGGAAAGGAGGGAGAAGAAAAATGAAGGAGGTGAATGATAATAGTGCACTTGTTTTAAACAATAAAGGCAAGCTGCAAGCAGAGAGTCAGGAGTTTTCAGACTTGAGATGTATTTTTATTTTGGATTGTGTGTTAGCGTATACATCTTTGTGGATGTGTTGGTGGTGAGAATTGTGATTCTTTTAAATTCAAGCTGCAATGACACAATATAAAAATGTTCCATAGGAAATTAAAGTCCAGAATTCAAAATGTGTTAGTTGCAAAAAGTGTTACTTGCAAAATGCACTCAAGAATAATGTAAGAAGCATTTTAATGTTGTAGCTGTTTGAGGTGGAGCTAATTTGAGCAACTCATTTTGGGTACAGTGCTGAAATGATTAGATGATTTAGGTTGGCCGGAAATTAATCCGTCAACTTTGCTAATCATTAACTACAAGTTATGTATTCTAAATCATAGAATGGGTGCTTGAGTCTGAGATTGCGTGTGCTGTGCTTTACCTTCCATAATTAGTGTGTGTGTCTCTGTTATGTGTGTGTGTGTGTTGTTGTTTTTTGTCTGCAGTTATTACTTTTAAAACTCTAAGCGTGCATGCATAGGTGTGTGCTTTTTGCTTCTCTGTCTGTCCTCAATCGTCAATTTATTTACTGCCAGTCAACCTGTGTGCAACCGGGTGTGCATAATGATCCAGCATGTGTATTCATAAGTGTGTGTGTGTGTGTGTGTGTGTGTGTGCGCGTGTGTTTAACTATCACCACACGCATAATTCATGAGTATTAATCTAGTCAATTTATTTATTTTAATATTAATGAGAGGTTCTGTACGGATGAATGGGTGCAACAGACAAAGGCAGGGAAATTGTGCTACATTATATGTGTTTGTGTTTGTGTGTGTGTGTGTGTGTGTGTGTGCGTTTCCTTATTTAATTGGTTCCCTGTTGTGTGCACTTACATAGAAGTATATGTTTAATGTGAGAGGGGAGAGAGGATGAGAGAAAGCTCAACAAGGACAGACAGATGTGATAATTTGAATGTCCTTGGGCTATTGGTAGCTGAGCTGGGCGTCTCGCTGTATGTGTGTATGTGTGTGTGTGTGTGTGTGTGTGTTTGTGTATTCAAGGTGATGCGCTGGTGTGAAGGGAGTATGTTTGACAGCCAGTAACTGACAGATATTGGCCACCCTGAGGCATAAGGAAAGAGGTGGTGTGGGGAAATGGAGTGATGAAGACTGAGATGGACAAATGAATAAAGTGAGCGTTATGGATGGAGAAATGAACATTTGGATGAAAGGAGAGAGAACATCACTAGATAACTTTAAAGAAACAGGGAGATCATTGGATCGAAGTGTTCGGGATGAATCACTTGAATTAATCGGTTAAAGGAAAGGAGGTAAGGAGTGATGTAATGTTTAAAATAGCACGGAAGTTTGACAAATATAAATCCCCAAAAAATGGAAGTACTTTGCATTCAGCCGGCAAAGATTTGAGAGCATACAGGGACACACCGGTGAGTGCAGAATACGTTTTGAAAGCAAGCAAGGTCAGAATCAAGAGTGCAAAAAAGGCTTCCTTTGCTCGCTGTCTTCAGAGTGGAGCTTTCAGTTTTGGAGAGTTTTTGAGCCCCTCTCATGTTGGAGGAGGATGGCTGATGGAGAGATGAAGGGAAAAGATGAATTATTGGGGGCAATTTAAGCCGTTTATAACTTTGATTGTTGTACAAGCTCTAAAGGTCTTACCATTTAATGCATCGTATTGTGGGCTTCAGTTTGTATTGTAAGTGTCACAGAGAGTCAGTATCAGAGTGTGTGTCAAACATGACTGTGTGTGTGCTTTTACAGCTTCTCCCTCAGTGTGTCTGTGTCTGTGTGTGTGGGATCATGACTTGCCCTCAGGTGTGTGTGTGTGTGTGTGTGTGTGTGTGTGTGTGTGTGTTGCTGTGTTTTGACTGTATGTGAGATCATCTGTGTGTGTCCATGTCTTGTGTGTGTCAGATAATATTTGTGTCCAAACGATCATGAGGAAAGGTGAAGGCTTCTATTGAATTACAACCGCAGTACACCATCTCTATGTGTGGTGTGTGTGTGTGGTGTGTGGTGTGTGTGTGCGTGTGAAGATTCTGCCAGTGGGTACTTTGGCATCTAAAAGCAGCACAAACAAAGTGCCAGTAGAGACAGCTACATGATAAAACCTGACAGCCTCAAGGGCAGGGGCAATGATCCGTCTGTGTGTGTGTGTGTGTAAGAGAAAGATAGAAGGAAAACATGAGAGACAATTTTTTAGAGATTGAATATGTGTTTATGTCCCTGTTTGAGAAAGAAAACAAATCTGTATTGCATCCATTATTAATACGTATGTATTTTGGTTTGTTTATTCGTGTGTGTGTGTGTGTGTGTGTGTGTGTGTGTTTGGAGCCATCAGCAGGTTCTAAAGTGGGTCCATAAAGAGCCATCTGTCTTAAGGCTAGTTTCAAACCCTGTCTGCTCTGTTTATATGGAGGGCACTGGGTGTGGGTGTTTTGTGTGCTGCTGCTAAACGCCAGACAATGTGAGTGTGTCCAAATATGCTCAAGGAAAGACAAAAACCAAAAAAGAAAGAGTGAGCATCTACTCCTACGTGCCTTTTTATGTGGGTGATTATGTATACAGTATATGTGTGTATTTGTGTGTGTGTGTGTGTGTTGCGTGGGTGTGTCTGCCTCCCGAGACACTTCAGACTAGTGCTTGTTTGACTGGCAGCCAAATCTGTGTTTATTCTCGTCTGCAGATTTGCTTGTGTTGTTTTTTTGTCTTCCGCACACCGCTGAAGGAACAGAATCGCTGTCAGCAGCAAAATACTTTCCCTACCCCTCTACCCTCTGCATACATACACTTCTAAATACCGTGCACTGAGTATCTTATCACTATCAACTCTATTTATTTTGTATATTTTGTGTTCATTTGAGGGATGGTCAAGGTTAGTCCTCTGTAAAAGCTGCTTTTACTCTTGCTCCTCAGGATTTAGCACCCTACTGTTTCCACCATCTAATCAAGTCCTAATTTACATATTTCATTCAGTTCGTTGCCTTGTAGGATAGGAAACCAGCAGCACTCTGTTAACTGCTGTTGACGTGGAAAATTAACCACTGCTTTGTAGATTGGGACAATTTCAAGACCTTCACGTCTTAAGTATCCTTCTTCAAAACCTACAGAAGGCTCTGAAGTGGCACAATGCAACCACTGCTGAGCGCATTGAAGGCCCTCAAAGCAACGGCGACTGTGATTTGCTGATTGCATTTCTGAATGTATAACTTCAGAATGACTGAAAATGGTGACATGGTCAACTTCTGCTGTAAACACATTAGATGTGAATGTAATTAAATGATGTGCTTATATGTGTCTGTATGTAAAGGGGACTTTGATTGGGAACATTAGTAATGTTTTTACTGCTCGTAGCACAAAAGTTTAGTGATCTTCAGAGATTTTTTGTCTGTCTAGCGTCAATAGGATTTTTTTGTGACGGTGTCGTTGCAATTCCTACTGAGCTTCAACAGAGGTTGAAATAACGAATTCTTTTCATTTTGAACCCCCAGGTGACCGATGTGAGTTTGACCGGCGGCAGGGCAGGTGTGTGCCAGGTGTGTGTCGTAATGGAGGGACGTGTCGGGAGCTTTCAGGTGGGGGTTTCCGCTGCGAGTGTCCTGCAGGAGGCTACGAGCATCCGTACTGCACAGTCACAGCCCGCTCCTTCCCACCGAAATCCTTCGCCATGTTCCGGGGCCTCAGACAGAGATTTCACCTGTCCATCTCGCTGACGTGAGTAGATTGAGTATATTGGAAGTTGTATTTTTTCTTTGCCTTGTCTTTGCTTTTCTTCTCCAAAGCTTTATTGCCTTCCTTCCTTCCTTCCTTCCCTCCTTTCTTCCTTCCTTCCTTCCTTCCTTCAAACGTCCTACTCTCGTCATCTACTTGCACTCAGAGATCCATAACCACTCCTCTTTGATTTTCAGGTCTCTTACAGAGTCTCTCTCCTCTTTGCTTGAATCTATTTATTTCATCTCCGCTTCAGAGATTGATCCTATTATTCATAGTCTGCCTCTCTGCTGCCTCCACTTCTCTCTCCAGTGAGAAGTGCGGTTTCTCCTCTCCCCTCTTTCATCCATCAATTTACTGGTTTCAGTAACATCTCAGCTGCTGTCTCTCTTTCTTGCATCTTATCACGCCGTATTCTCCTGTTTCATTCTTGCCTGTTTCAGGTTCTCTAACTTTTCAAAACTCTTTTTAATAAAAAAATGTAATATATTAATACAATCTAATCCTCCAGTTACCAGTCCAGAGCAAAAATAGGATTTTTAAAGAACACGATTGAAGTTGTGGATTTGTACAGTTTTGGGGCATAAATCCCTGGGCTTGCTCTCATACCTTTTGCCAGGACCTTTTAGCTTCTTAGTACATTTTGAACTGAAGTTATGATTGTTTTCTTTTTTTAGTTGTTTAAAATCTACATACAACCCATAGAGACACACGAGTGAGCTCAGATTAGCATGCAGTCTTTTAAATTTTGCTTGTTGCAGTACCTAGCCTCAGCCTCTAAGCCAGTTTAGTTTGATTTTCAAATGATTTTATACCTTTGAATGATGTAAGAATACGTTACTGCGGAGGTCAGTGATCGTCTCTTTATTTAAGACCCTCTGTCTTGCATGCCCACCACCATTGTTTCCATGCTGCTCCTCTTCACATACCGAGTGGTCACCTTTTGGGAGATCTAAAGTGGTCCATAAGAGTGGTCAGGCAGGATTATGGGATGTTTGCCATGGGTGATGTCGTCTAATGATGGTTGCTAAGGTGACGCCGCGCATAGGGTTGTTGCTAAGCTCATGTGGGCACCATGGACTGGTTGCTGTGAGACGCTGCGGTCAAGGTATTCTTGCCAAATGAGCTTCTGTGGTGGTAGTTGATCAAATTCCCAAACTGGTCGGGAGAATCTGGGTGAGGAAAGTGAGTAATGATCTTTCCTTTCAGCAACTAAAAAGGTGCCCTTGAGAAAGTCAGGCTTGTTGTTGAACAGATACTATATGATCTTTTTCAGCACACATTCACATCATGGGAGCTTCAACCTTAGTGTACAGAATAGGGGTGGATACATTTTCCAACTGGCCACCGTCGGCGATATATTCACTTGTGTGTGTGTGAGTGCAGCGCACGCAAGGGGCGAAGGAGTTTCCGCTCCCCTGGCTGACATCCGTCATCTGTCATCTTTAAACATTACATCCTATACAAACATTTCAGCCTATAAGCCACTGCTTTTCACATTATATTCGATAATCACACTAACAAGGACAGACATCTTATTGCTTTTATTTACACCTTCAGCCTCTCTCCATCTTCACTTCAAAAGACAACACTCACAGTCTCCATTTAATCTGGCAAAGCCCTGGTTACACTATTTTTAATCAATGTCTGCTGGCTTGAAGAGATTACGTCAGCGTACTACAAGATAGAATGGCACAGTACTGTTGGAACTACAGCAGAGTCATGCAAACAAGCTTTTGAATAACCCTGAGTTTATTTTAGACAATGGCAACGTTCTCAGATAACACAGGCTAGATGTCATGATGGAAATGGTGATAACATGCTCTTCTCCTAACGCTGCTGTATTGCAATAATGTATCTATTGTTACAGTCACATTGATCGCTGGTGGAAGAATCTAAATGACTGATTCTAAGTAAGAATTAATAGGAATATTGTCCTTGAAAAAACTTGAGTTTAAGCCACTAGTTCACAAAGCATCAAGCAAGACATACGATTTGTCATCTGTGTTGTGGTATAAAAAAACCTAACAGTGCTTTTGATCAGGCTTTGTTAACATGGCAGCCTTGGCATCAGCATGTCCCCCTGGCCTTGTGATAGAAAATACACTATTGAATGACTCCAAGCAGCTGGAGGGATTGGAAGTCTGCGGCAATATGGCCTATTAAGTGTGCTACAGTTTGAATACCTTTTGTTCTTTCATACTCAGCCTGTTTGAGGAGGCTTGCAGAGTGGTTTTTGTGTGTCTGTGTCCAGTATTTCTTAATTTATTTGTACGGTATATTTTGAGGATACAAAAATGTAAAAATATGCAGTAGAATTATTATAATACTCATCAATAAATGTGTACTGGACATGGGTTTCTCTGTGTGTGCATTTTCTAGTTTTGCCACCCTGGAGAGCAGTGGTCTTCTCTTCTATAATGGACGCTTCAATGAGAAACATGACTTCATCGCCTTGGAGATCCAAGAAGGACAAGTGGTGCTCAAATATTCCACAGGTACAAAATCTGTGTCTTTATGTGTGATTGTGTGTTTTAGTATTTCTCTATTTTGGACGTTCACATGGGGAAATAAAGGTGTGTTTTTTTTCTCCAAGGCTGTGTATGATTTCTTTATGGGACTTGTTTAGGTGTAGGATTCGATTAGATTAGGATACGGATTATAATTGGACATGTAGCGGGGTATAGACCACATTAGGGGTCACACAAGGTGTAAACTTCTGACTAAGTCAAATCCCACTATCGCTTCAAGTTGGGGACATCAGCAAACAACATACGAATAACTGTATACTGTACATATAGTACTTCAATTATATTGCCACCATGCTGACTTTCCCTTCTGGTGCAGCAGTTCAAATAAAATACCTCGTTGAATACTACATATAGATGTGTGCACATGTACGTGAGTGTAACCAGTGCATGTATGTGGGAATATGGGAATACAGGTGGCGAGAATGAATGTGCATATGACCACATGTCTACTGTATTTGTTTTACGTATTAGTATATCTTTCTCGTGAGAAATGAACATTGTGAAAACCAATTTCTCTGCCGGGACAATAAAGACTATTTATTTATTACCTAAGGCCTCAAGGAGTGAATGCTGACAGTCCAGAAACTCACAAACTTAATAATGTGTACAGAAGTTGTACATATTGTGAATATATGTTTGGGACATGCACTTGAGGCTGAAAAAATTGGTTAATGTGTAAACTTTTCTTTTCATAAGTAAACTTAGTTTTTTAATTTGCAGTGGCATGTAAAAACAGATAACACAAAGCGAATTAAAGCAGCAATTAGTTGATTTTAATAAATATAAATGTCTTAAGTACCTAATAATTATTATTAGCTGCGAAAGTTTTGACCCAAACGTCATCCGTCTCCCTGCAGGTGAATCGTCCACTCAGGTGAGTCCCTTCCTGCCTGGCGGTGTGAGTGATGGCAACTGGCATGCTGTTCACATCCACTACTACAACAAGGTGGGTTTATGTCTCTTTTTTTCCCTTTTTTTGTGTGTGTGTGTGTGTGTGTGTGTCCTTTTTGATCTTCCATTTTGTGTTTATGATGTTTGTTTGATGAGTTATCCTTTGAAGTTTTACATTTTACTTGAGATTATTTGTACTCTACTTCTGATGCATCAGCAGAACAGTTTATCTGCCTTCATGCCGTCAAAGCGCTTTGAATTGAGCTGAAGTGTTTGTGTGTGTGTGTGTGTGTGTGTGTATACAGTTACGTGGGTGTTAGCTTGTCACCATTTCATTCATGCATTTTCGCCGCACATCTCCTTTAATTTTCTTCATGTTCTTTCATTTCCCTCAGCCGGCTACACGCTATGTGAGTATGAGTGTGTGTCAGGGTGCACATACACTTTTTCTTTCTCCTTCTTTCTTTTTCTCATTCTTTCACCAGCAGACATAAGTTCAGCGTGCTATTACTCCATTATTTTCTTACCCATATGCAAAGTCTGTTGTTTCTTGTCTTACTAACTCAAATTTCCCTGTTTTCTTTCTAACATGATGTGCAGTAGCAGCGTAGATACTGAACATAGAACATAGTGTGATGTGTGAACTGTTATCTTTTGCTGTAGTGTGCTGCAGTGATATCAATTTTAGATTTAGTAAATGCTGTTGTCTTTCTTGCATGTTGCCTGGTGTCATGGTGTTGGTTTTTGTTTCTTTGGACTCTGTATTCAATCTCATGTTTGTGTGTGTGTGTGTGTGTGTGTTCAGCCGAAGCGCAGTATGAGCGGTGAGGCCCAGGGTCCGTCAGATGAGAAGATTGCTGTGGTGAGCATTGACGACTGTGACACAGCCTTGTCGCTTCGCTTCGGTACGCAGCTTGGAAACTACAGCTGTGCCGCACAGGGCAAACAGACCAGCAGCAAAAAGTGAGTGTATCTTTCTTTTAGCTCCCCATCTTCTTCTTCTGTTTTGCTTCCTGTGTTTTCTATTTGGTGACTTGAACGCTCCACACATCCGAACATGGAACAGAGAGAATGATCTGATCACACATCTGTTCACTTAATGGGCTATTCTTCTAAAAACTAGTTTTAAATTCCCGGCTTCACACATTCAGATTATCCCAATTTCGGCAAAGTTGAAACAGGCTTGTAAGTTGGCCTCTGTTTTCAAATGAAAAGCATGTGTAGCACACAGTATTTGATGTAGAATTAAGCAGTCTAATCTGTTAAACTCCTGCCAAGACTTTGACCGAGACTGTTGCAGTTTGAAAAGATTTTCGGGGAATGTCAGATGAGGGTGATGAGGTGACTGTAGAAGAAATCTACGGGGACCTGGGGCTTTAATGAGGCCCGACTGTTCGACGTCTTCACGCTCCTCCATGTCTGTCTGCATCTCTTTGATGGTCTTGTTACTCCTCGGCTCATTCTTCCTGGTTTTTAATGTTCCGATTCTTTTCATTGCTTTCTGCTTGTCTCTCTGTGTGTCTCCGCTTCTCTCCCACTCATCTTCTTACATATAGCCAAAACATACAAATGAACAGATTTGGTCTGATCGGCTTGACTTTGTCAAAGTTTTGTTGTCCATTCTACTTGTAGTGTGTGTGTCTAACTAACTGTCTGCACGTACGCCAGCAAATGCATAACACACACACACACACACACATTCACTCAAAAAGCAGCCTGTCATTGTGTTGATGCTTGGCCGCCTCTGTAAGCTGTAATCACGTTGGCTGTGTTCTGTAAACGCTAAGTGAGGCTGAGAGAAGGGAAGACAGATCAAAGAGGAAGGCCAAAGACTAATGCTTTTTCCTCCATGCCTTCTCCATTTCTCCATTAGAAGCTCACCCTCCTCTTACTCTGTCTTGACATCCTCTTCTAATGACACTCTGTGTTGATGTTCACTGTAACTCGCACTTAATCTCTTGTTTGTTCGATTCTGGCGCCTTTTGTCTCTTTGGCTTCCTTTAATTCATTTCCCCGCTGGCGTTTATAGGCTTGGCGCGTGACGTGTGTCGGCCTGAAAAGAAAAACCCCAGCTCACGTTGGAGGAAAAAAAAGAGATAATGCTCTTAAAATTACAATGCAACCGTTTCTGTCTCTCCGTTTTTTCCGTTTTGTTCCCATAACTACCTATTTGCTGTCCCCTACCTCGTCCTCCTCACATTACCCGTTTCTTCCCTCCACCTGTCTTCCATCTGTCTTGTCATCCGCCTTTACACTCGCTCTTTCTTGATATTTGCTGTAACAGACACTTAATCTCTTGTTTGTTCATCTGGCTCCCCGGCTGCCGCCACGTCTCCCTTTTGTCGTTGCTGTTTTTCGTCTCCTTTTTATGCCTGCGACTCTGCTACTTGTTGACATCCGCTAACATCTACTTCTTTTCCTTGCTGGCTCCTGTATCCTACCTCCCTCTGCCTTGTCATCTGCCTCTGCCTCTTCTCTCCTGATATTTGCTGTAACTCAAATTTAATCTCCTGTTTGTTCATCTGTCTATTTGTCTGTCTTCTTTCCTTTCTCATCTTTTCAATTTCTCTCTCCCCCTGCTGTTTCCACTTTTACCCTCAACAACATCATAATCTTATTTCTCTTCAACATCCACTGTTATTCTCTGATTCTTGTTCCTTTCGGCATTTACCTCTGATGACACATTTAATCTCTGGGTTTCTTTAATCCCGTTGCCTCTTACAAACCTTCTTTTCATGTTTTTCCCTTTGTTACCCTTCCTTCCTTCATCCCTCTCTTCCCTCCTCCTCTCCAACCTTGAGGGATATTCCTCCATTCCTCCCTTTTTCCCCTTTCCTCCTCACCTCATTTACTCCTCTTACTCTTTATCTTCTCCTCTCTCAGATCTCTGGACCTGACTGGTCCGTTGTTTCTGGGCGGAGTTCCCAACGTACCCGACAACTTCCCGTTTGGCACCAGGGAGTTTATCGGCTGTATGAAGGAGCTGCACATTGACAACAAGCCGCTGGACTTGGCTGGCTTTATTGCAAACAATGGAACGCTCCCCGGTGAGCACTAACAATGCTAACAATGTTTCAGTTTTTCAAACTAAACGGATTGAAGTTATTGTAATTTTTGAAGCATCACTTAGGGGGTTGTGTGCTATAAAGCACTTATAAAATGTTTCCAATACTATCATAAACGCTGAAGGACATGAAATTGGATTTTGACTGATGACTGGGCACTTATATTGCTTTTTACAACCATTACATGAAATCTTCCAGCATTTTCTACAGGCTGTTAGTTACTACAGTCGTGTAATCATGTTGTTTTATTATGAGATAAATTATTCATGATAGGTTTAAAAACTAAGGGTCAGTATCCTATATCTTTGTTTATTGTTATGCACTCATGAACTCATTTGATAGAATATTTCAAGGTCAAGTATTACTTTAAAAACTTGAAAATGCAAACAGCCAAATGTGGATGCTGATCATGTGAGATGTACAGATGTATCAGCTCACACACGTCATGGTAATACATGCTTGGAAACTCAATCGACGGTGCAACTGTCTCTGTTGCTTCTTATAGGCTGCAGCGCCAAGCTCCCCTTCTGTAAGTCCAACCCGTGTCAGAATGGAGGAACCTGCAGAGTGAGTTGGGAGACTTTCTCCTGCGACTGTCCCCTAGGATACGGAGGGAAGGACTGCAGCCACGGTGAGAGGCTATATGGCTTTATTTTCACCCTAGGGTCCTACATGTTGCGTTTTCAACCAACCAAATGTCAGCTCCTGTGTCATTATGTTATAATTATCACTAAAAAGGGAGACCATGACTGAGATAATTGGCCATTCCGGGTCTTGTGCCAGTGGTGATGAGAGTGGCCATGTTTTAAGAATTGAAGCAAAATGAATCTTCAGTGGCCTTTATTTGTCAGCAATAATTACACTAATGGCACATTAATAATAATAATTAATTTACTTAAGTTAAAATGCTCCAGGTAACACCTTTACATTTGAAAAGGTGTTTGTTATTTATACATTTGTTAAATGACAGAAAAAAACAGCTGTTTTAATGGGCTGCTTCACTGTTTAATACTTCAGTAGGAGGACAGAAGGAAAGCAGGGGACATGGATGATCCCCATTGATTCTGAATGTTAACTAATAGTATTATGTATTATGAAGAGTTACTGCACATATGAGCTAGTTATTACAAGCAAGCATTTTCTGTATATAAGTGGACCTAGATAAAACCTGAGTAACTCCTTATATGTAAGTGAACCTTCTGCAAGCACATGTATTGAGGCTGTTGGATATTACCCTACCTTCTGTTCACTTGCTTTCTCTCACCTTTCGCCCCAGTGATGCCACACCCCCATCGCTTCCTGGGTAACAGCGCCCTTTGGTGGGACCTGAAGAACGACGTGACCATCTCCACGCCCTGGTACCTCGGCCTGGTCTTCAGAACCAGAGCCCGAGAGGGGACGTTGCTGCAGGCTCAGGCTGGCCAGTACACCAGCCTGCTGTTTCAGGTGTGTGCGCACACACACACACACACACACACACACACACACACACACACACACACACACACACACACACACACACACTGATACATTTCAGTAGTTCAATTTCATGAATGTCTTGTACTACAGTGTGTTAGAACATTAGTATATCACTGAAAATGTTGTTAGCAAAAGTTTAATTTTAGCAAATGAAACAATGGCTGAGATAACTGTGGACTTTCGAATCACAATGGTATTTCTGAAAACAATGCCGCATTTTCTATAAACCTGTTGATTCCTGTTGCAAAGAAAATTGTTGCCAGTGCCTCTCTTTCCCTCTCTGACTGTTTTTGGCTCTGCTGAAAAGGATAAACATAGCAGTATGTTTTTTTTCCCCCATTCCCTACATTTTCACCATTGCCAGAAGCTCAGAAAGCTTTGGCTGCATTCATACTAAAACATAAATGGCAACACCTTCTTCAGTTTTTGTGTGTCATAAACAATTTCATAGTGTGCTTTAAATCAATGCTGCACATTTTAAGCTTAATCTCAACAGGTGGCACAGAATATAAAATGCAGCGTGGGCAGCTTAACGTGTTGGAATTGTACTTATGCCTCGTGGTTAATGTGGTTCTATTCAGTGTTTTAAGACTACATTATCATCTTCTATATACGACAAACATTTCAAAATGCTGGTATTGACCTTGAAATTATGTACAGTTTACATTTCTAATGCCACATCCAAAGGAAGCATTTAATTGGCAGCATCTTGGCAGGAGTGCAGCCTAGACGTTAGATTTCACACTCCCACACACAGACACGTATACATACACATACACAGAGAGAGAGAGAGAGAGAGATACTCACCTCTCAGTCTCCTCTTCTCCACCAAGCGCGGTATTTTATTCCTTTGCTGTTTTCAGTGACTCATGTTTCTTCTCGCACCGTTTTCCTCTCTTTTTCTCTCTTTTCCTCTGTGCCTGGGTTCCTCCATCCCCCTCAGCTGGTAAATGGTCAGCTGGTGTTCTCGGTGACCCGCGGTTCCGCCAGACCGGTGCGCTTGCGGTTGGATCAGGTTCAGGTGGCAGATGGCCAGTGGCACGACCTCCAGCTGGAGCTGCGAGATGTCCACAGTGGCCGCGAGACGCGCTACGTCGCCACAGTACGGCTCGACTTCGGACTCTATCAGGTAATAGACATGATAAAAACCTTGACCTTCCCTTCATGTTTTATTAGGACTGCTTTGCTAAATCAATAAAACGTATGTTCCCATAGCAATTAATATCCCGGTGCCCTTTTGGAATTTGACATTTTTTCCCAGCTTTAATTCTTTGATTTTATTTAGTTTGGCTGTTCTGCAGATACTGTAATCAGTAGAAAACTTGAAGAAAGTTGAATTGTAAAGTATTTAATATAGAATATATCCATATAAGGAGATATATGTGCGCTTATATAATAAGTTACATATATATCAATCTTAAAATCATATTTGTTCATAAAGGTTCTGTAATCTGGTTTGGAATCTTGATTCCCCTTGGAAATCACACTGGAAGCCACTACTGACTTGTGGAAATTTGAGCATTCAAGATGCAAGTTTTTGATACAAATACTTGAAAAGACTTAAATTGAATTCTGACCTGCCTTCTTTGCTTGATTATCGGTCAATTGAGGGGGTAAACTCAGTGGAATCCTTTGCGGTTGTCTTGTACATAATGTACTGTATCTGCAGTCTCAGATGTCAGCAGCCATGCTGTTGGCTCTCTGAAATGTTGCAAGTGAAATGTTGAGTCACATTATAATCTGAGCAAAGGAGACAATGAGCCATACATTCTCACTTTCTCATCGCCTCCTTTTCCATTTCACAGTCCTTGAGCGTGTTATAACCTTTTTGCTTTTTTGTATGACATTTACCCTTTCATGCTATAATGCGCACGCTCACACACACACACACACACACACACAACAGGTTTTGTTTTCATGTTGATTTTAATTCTTAAATTATCTGCCAGAAAGTTCTGTCTTTCATGTTTTTATTGTAGTTCATCGGACTATTATTCAAAGGGTATAAAGTGACAAATAAATGGTGCAGAAAATATTTTAAAATATAACATAATCAAACACAAATTACCTTTGGCATGTGTGCAGCTATACTCAACCAGATCTTTACTGCCCCCCACTTTAGCATCTTCCATTGCTGCTGAAACAATGATAAATGGGGCTCATTGATTTTCTTTTCATGATTGTTGCAAGCTAAGCTGCCTGTCAACTTTGCTTCACAACACTGCCAGTGTTATCAGTTGAGCATTGACCTTCTCCACAACGACTGCATGTTATTGTTTTCTTTTATTTAATAAAGTCAATCATTCACTGCAGCTCGAAAAAAAACATTTCCAAATCATGTTCGCACTCTCCTCCCCTCAATGAAAATACATTATGACTATGATATATTAAGATTCATGACTTCTATCAGAAAAAATCAATGTTTTCTGAAAACCATTTTTATCTTTTTTTCAGTTTTAAAGATTCCTTCTAGTTTTTATTATTTTCATGGTGTAAACCAATACCATTTGAATCTCTCATTGTAAGTTTTTACACCGGCCTTTGTGGTTGTTAATCTGTGTCCTTCCCTGTGATTTGTCATCTTTTATACATGTACTATTTTTCTACCAAATAAATTACCACGTTCTTCTACGTGGTCAAATAAGGGTATTCAAATGTGCTCCTTGTTGATCTTTGTTCAGGTATTTAGTGTGCATACATCTATTAATAATAATAATCTTTGCCCTCCATGTCTCCATTTGTCCCCTCACCTCTCTCCCTCTTTCTCTCCCCATTAGGGAACAGTGATAGTGGGAAATGAGATTCATGGTTTGAAGGTGAAACATCTGCATGTGGGAGGAGTGCTGGGCTCTGGAGAGGTTCAAAACGGGATAAGAGGATGCATACAGGTGAAGATGGATGAACAAAATGTTTTATGTTTGTTGATGGATGGGTGGAGGGAAGCTGGAAATATTGGCTCATAAGATATGAAATGGATTTGGGATAGACAGATTTCGATAAATGAATGAAGTTGACAATGTGTTTGTTTTTTAAACTCTCTCTTTCTACAGGGTGTTCGTTTAGGTGTACGGCCTGATTCCCCTCCTCTGCCCCGCCCATCGAGAGCTGTCAAAGTAGAGACTGGCTGTAACGTTGGCAACCCCTGCGTCTCGTCTCCTTGCCCCGCCCACAGCCGCTGTTCCGACCAATGGGAGCGGCACACCTGTGTCTGCGAACCTGGTAAGTGAGCAGAGAGATGATGCTGTTGTTGTAGACAGGGTTGAAGATGCTGTCAGTGAGGAAGGGGCACATATACATATATATATATATATATATATATATATATATATATATATATATATATACACACTTATATATACTTATTTATATATATATGGTACTTTTTGGATAATGATGTCGTAGCTGTGTGAACAAGTGTATGAGCCTGTGTTGTAATACAAGTGTAAATGTTTGTTAGGCACCTCATTCATGGGAAGTAACTAAATAGTGTCGAAATAATTCATTACTGTTAACAGATTAATCAATAAGCCAGTCAACAACAAAAAAACACAAGTCTGATAATAAATAAATGGTTCCATCTGAATTGTGAGGATTTGCTGCTTTACTCAATTTAATTTTATTGTAAATTATTATTATTGTAAAACATTTGATCTTTGGATAGTGATTGAAGATTATGGTACAATCAGCATTTTACACGACTTTTTGGGCCTCTTATTTGTTAAACAATGAATCGATTTACACTACCGTTCAAAAGTTTGGGGTCACCCAAACAATTTTGTGTTTTCCATGAAAAGTCACACTTATTCACCACCATACGTTGTGAAATGAATAGAAAATAGAGTCAAGACATTG
>JAVQJL010013916.1:0-12691 GCA_036024295.1 Nannoperca obscura
ATATATATATATATATATATATATATATATATATATATATAATGGCAAGTTATATAACAAGATTACAACACACAAAAAACCCCACAACTGTTGCAAATTTAAGGTTAGATTCATTATAACTGACTGAATGAAATGCAAGAGTGCTAATAAAACAAACAATATTTAGTCAGTCTCACCTCCAGTTCTTTATTTTAAGTACATCATTTACTGAAATTTTGAATCTCAAAACTGACAGCATTTTCAACTGAGATTTCATCCCCTAACAAAACTGCAACAGGAATGCTTTTCATATCATTACAGAGAACAAAAATCAAACAAAACAGATGAGTAGAATCTTTAAGAGACAGTGAATAAGTTTAAGATTTCAACTGTAAATTACGAAAGGTAAAATTATATTTTTAACAAGCAAAAATCCTTTTTTTGATTTGGTTATGTTCTGCTGTACAAGCTACAGCAGCAGACACCTGAGGCAGCAACTGCTGTCCTTTCCAGCCAAACAACTTCACTGTGATAACTGAACTGAAAGGACACAGAGGACGTTCAGCTTATTTTACTTTGGGGGAAAGGATTCCATGCGTACTTCTGCAAAAATCTACTGAGACGAAAAGTGAGCACAGATTTCTCTATTTTTATTCTTATTAAAATAAGCTTCTGGTAACACTGCACCAACATAAGATGTGGATATGTAATACTACTTCATGTATGATGATTAGTACAAAATTCTTTCAAAAGTGCTCATTTTGGTTTATGTTCCATAACCTTGACCAAATGAAACATGCTTGAACTATTGAAATCCCTAACTTACCAGTCTCTCCTACCTACAGTATAAAAACAAATTAGAAAAACAAGCTACAAAGATTCTTTCATGAAAAACAGCATTCTCAAATCAAATGACTTTCTTACTTAATCAACCTATTAACAAAGTAAAATCATACTTGCTTAAAAACACAAACACATTTAACACAGTGTAGGACTGAACCAAACAGGGAAATTGGATTGACTTTTGTGACAGCAATCAGCTAAGCTCATCACTTTCCACAGGTACGACTGTCCATGAATAAGTAGAGGATCTATGGATCAGGGGTTCTCAGTTTCACATACGAGTGCAAAGGAGTAGGTGAGAGTAATCAGTAGTCAGCCCGCTGGATGGGACACGAGATAAGTGTGAGGGGTATTATTACTGGGAGTGACGGTTTCCTTCCAAATCTGAATTACTACAATCCATAGAGGCGCACCAGGTTCCCTTCGTTGTAGCTTGGACCAAAGTAGAAGAGGATCTTAAGACTGCTTGACCTTGTTCTTTTCTTGGTCATTGATGTGCTGTTCCTCTCTGCTGTCCTCTCTCTCTGGCCGGTCATCACTCTGGCGGGCAATAAGCAGTCGGCAGGTGAGCAGAATACCAAAGACTAGGGCGTGGGCGTAACGTTTCAGGGGGTCTCCTACTAGCTGGTGGAAGAAAAGGACAGCCAGCATGACCAGCAGCAGCAAGAAGTTGGCCACATCCTTTGGCCTGCCAGGCACAAGAGTGAGCACCACCCCGCAGCCCACCTCCAGAGAGCCAATGATCTTACGAAGCAGGACGGAGCTGATCCCAATCTTTTTCAGGCCTGGCAATGCCTTGGCATAGCTCTTGTATGCCCTTTTCTGAAAGGAAGAAGTACACACATCTTTTAAAATATCTCCAACATTTACCTAAGGCCATACAAACTCCCATGGGTGTCTTTTAATAAGGTCACCGTTATCAAGTCAAGTTTAACATTTAGGGCCCTAAATGCTTTTATTTCATCACTGTGGTTGCACAATTCATCTTCTGCCTACTGCTCCCTGGCTCAACAAAACCTATGATATAGATAAGAAATATGACAAGAAAGTATTTTAGGATTATAAAAAGCAGGCTGTATTAGTTTGGATTTGCATGAAGCCCGTACGCAAGCCAGCCACATGCCAGCTATCATCTTCTGCACGAGACATTTCAACATCAGCACTGACAGGTACATCTCACAGAATTTGCTGGAATGCGCCGCCATTGCTCTTTAGCTACTAAGTTGCTCAGCCTCTTTAAAATAAACGAGAAGCATTGCGGCTACAACATATTTAATAGGCTTTCAAGAACAAGCTATAACTTCAAACTCTGTTGATTACCCGGCATGTATATAGGCATCTTTAAGCTAAATATATTAGTAAAGTAATGTGCATTCAATCATTCATTATTCATCCCTGTTTCAGCGTTTAGTAGCTAATGGCAGACATATTTCTGGTGGTTTCTATGTATCCATACTGCTTCATGGGTGTTACCAGCGTTAAACATCAAAAGGTTTATCTTAAAACACAGCGTGACAGGGCTAGCACGTGTGCTAACTGTGTCGTTAACCTTAAAGAATAAACAGCATGTCTTTACGTTTTAAATACAGGAATTTGTATTCATTCTCCGTGTTTTCTAGTATTAAGGTCAGCGTCTCCTCATTATACGAGCCTCACAGCCGTTCGCGTCTGCAGACAACAGAACAATGGCCTTTACCCCCACACATGCGGACAGTTTGTCGTTACGTTTTACTCACCATTTCACTGTAGGCATCTTTGCTTAGTCTCGGAGTGAGCTTAATTGTCCCCATGAAGACGAAAAATAAACCCAAAGCAAAAGAAAGGGCCACAATTGTTATTGTCCTTGGCGAGGCCATGTTTCGCCACCGTGCGTGCAGCTTCCCACTGAAATGAATGAAAGTCGGACGGTTGAAGATGCACCAGGGGGGTGGGTTTCTGGATGAACGACAAAAATGGCGACGCTCTGGTCCCCTCTCTGCGCCGCATGCAGCAGCGGGAGACAACTAGTAGCCCGACAGGAGCTCTTCCCCAACCTCACACACACAGCATCACAGGTTCATCACCTCTTCACTTACTGATAACGCGGACTCGACGGTGCTAAGCCGTGGAGCTTCCATTCATTTGGAACTCTCAAGGGGAAGAAGCGAGGCTGAGCCCCCGACTTTGAAGCTGGAGGGCTACGTGTAAAATCGGTTTGGTGGCTTAATATGCGCCACTTAAGCACGGTATCAACTGATATAATGATGAGGATTATTTCAACATTTTGTGAAATGCACGAAATTTGTTTTCTTGCACAGAGTTACGCAAAGATTAGAAGATCGATGGCTTGTGGTTGCCAGGCAACCTGATAAGGCTCCAGGAAGTCACTGCCCCAGGTTAACAACTCCCAGGACAACAACAAATGTTTTTTACACTTTTTTTTTGTACGGATTAAATAAATTAGATGCAACATGTTAACTGAGTAGGTGTATTTCAATAAACTATAGTCCGTGTACCTGTTCATTTTCTTAGCAGCTGTGGGCTTAGCAAGTCATCCATATCCCCCTGATAGCCCCCCAGCTCATATTGCATCATATTTGATTAGTTTAGTTATTTTTATAAGCCTAAATGTGAACAAACAAGATGTTTTTTTGTCTTAACAGAAATCTGTAGTTTTCCTATGATACACTTAAAAAGGATACTTCACAAATAGCATGTAAAATTATACGTTCATGTTGGATTATTTAAATATTGTAGGAATTGTTGTGATACTATTTGAGGTCAAAATGTTTTACGTAATGAAAAATAAGGTCATACATTCACCAACAAGTAATGGAGACACTTTAAGCCGGGACAGAACTATTAGTTTTGACAAGTTTATACGTATCTTTAGTCAATTTAACAATTTGTGTTGTTGCAGTAACAGTCGAAGCTGTTGTGTCATCCGTTAAGTACAGAGTTTCTCCAGTTATAGGAAATACTATTTGGGGCTCAGATCTGACAGAATCATTGTGAAATGACAAAAAGGTGGAAAAAAACAGCACCCAGCTTATTTTATTACACATTCAGATAAACAATCTTGTTCTTCCACCGTTGTCTGTGTTAGATTTTGTAAATCTAAATTGCTTATAGCACAGATACTTTGTTTTCAGTTGCTGCTGCTGCGGTGTAAACACATAAGATATGCCATGCAAGTATGGATAAAAATGTTTATTATACAGCTTCATCAACAATGTCCCATACTCTGCCCAATGTTCAAATAATCAAACACAAAAAAGGATAGAGTTCAAAAATCATATTTCCCTTACAATCAAAATTGCAATCAACATTCAACATTTTGGCCAGGTACACAATTTTATCTTCAACCTTTAATAATGTATATATAATGTGTATATATGTATATAAAGTTATTTATCTTTAATTTTTTTGGTGTTGTTTTGTTTTTATATTATTAATGTTTCTATCATTACATGATTATGCAGACCAACCCGTCACTACACATTGGAATTTGAAGTTTCACTCCAAAGGTTCAGGGATCAGGTCTATAGAAAGTGATAAAGACATAGCAGTATCTGCGTCTTTCCCCTGTTGAGTGTGGGAAAATGAGTTTGTGAAGTGTAGGGTGACATGTACTACTGCTGTGGACCACATCCTCACACTCAGGTTGCACGACGCAACCAGGATTCCCTCTCACTGTCCCTGACGTTCCTTCAGAGCCAGTATTGCTTGTCGGTAAAGATCTATCGGGAGACAGGGTCATCTTTTTAATATTAGATCCGTGACCGGTGTCCACAGTGTTATTACGTTTGATTTTGAGATGGAAGAAGCAGCTCACCAAAGGTTGCAGACAGGTCCACAGGTTGAGAGTAATCTCCAGGCATCTCCTCTGTGTTGATCTTGTTCTTCCTTTTTACTTTGACCACTTTCTTTCTCTTCCTCTTTTCCCCTTTAACTAGACAGAATATAAAATAAATGTTAGATTTTCATTCTTCTTCTTCACAACAGCTAATAACCAAAACATATAGGCCATTAATGACTGATTTCAACCTTTGAGCGCCTTCTCGTCAGTGTCAGGTGATTCTGGCATGTCTAGAGTCTCTTCTTTCTCCTTTGTTTTACATTTGGGTTTTCCTTTTTTCGGTGGGATCAGGGCACTGCTGGCTTTCTCTCTGTGACCAGAGGTTTCTTGCTCTCCTTCATTACCGTCAGCCTCTTCTTCCTCCTCCTGTTCATTTCCTTCTTCTTGATCTTTTTTGCCTTCCTTCACCTTAATCGGCTTCTTCTTCTTCTTCTTTGTCTTCAGCTTTTTTTTTAGAGTGGTTTCCTGTGAAAAGACATATGAGTTTAATTCACCATTTATTAAATTAAATGAAAATTAATTTCACAATTGTGACAAAAAAAGGACAAAGATAAGGTAAAGGACAAAAATATAACTATTGGCATAACTCTTGGAAAGGGTGAAATGGAGACAGAGGTCAAAGTGAGAAGTGAGTACGGTGTAGTGCTGCAACAATAAATTGATTACATGATTGAAATCAGCAACAATTCTGATAATTGATAAATTTTTTGATGTGAATATTTGCATTTTTAAACTGAATATCTTTGGGTTTTAAACTCAAGGATATTTAAAGACGCCACTTTGGGCCATGGGAAACCAGGACGGATATTTATCACTATTTTCTGACATTTTATAGATAAAGGATACATTGAATCATCACATTAATCTGTGATGAAAACAATAAGAAGTTGATAGGTAGTTGCACAACGTCAATAGTTTTATACTTACAAATCAGCATAGTGAAACAGTAAAAACATGAAGACAGACATGATTTCAAACTGTGTTTAGAAATATACAACTCCTGGCCACTTTAGTAGGTATATAATTTATTGCAATCCAATACAACAGACCTGCAAATTGTACAGTGAGGAAGATTATAATGTTCAGTTACTGTTAAAACTTTCTAAAAGGTGTTATTTCAATTATATGGTTGTTACTGAGGTCGTTGTTAGTGGTGGTGTCGCTCTAGACTGCATTATATGAAATGTGTTTTTAATATTCTGCCTCCCTCGTGTTTGTAAATGCCAAAATATTAGGCACAGTAGTCAGTTCTAAGCAGAACAGTATTCTCTTTGTAAAGGTAGAATTTATGACTGAGTTGTTGTATTGGTTTGCCTTTGATTTTACAGGCGTACCTAATAAAGTAGCCACCGAGTGTATTGTTAAAAAGAAAAATTCTTTCTGAACCTTTTGCAGCATGTTTCGAATGGGTTGCAGCTTTCCTTCACCCTTGGTCTTCTTGTCCTTGTCTTTTGGCCGATGAACCTGGCGAAGATCTGACTTGCTGGATCGCATTCTGACATGATTAAACATTTAAAGTAAAAAATCAGTGTGTTCCTCTGTTGATCTGTACGATATATATATAAAAGAAAGCTATGAATGTTAAGGCATCTCTTACCGTTCCACCTTGGGTTTCCTGCGAACTTTCTCTGTTTTCCAGTTCTTTTCCCGCTCTCTTGGTTCCAGAGGCCTCTTGCTGTCCTGGGCCACACGAGTACACAGCTCAGGGTAATCCAGATAAACAGCACGCAGCAACCAGCGAAGGCCTCGTAGAGTCTTTCTGTCTGACCAGCGTCGCAGGTCCATTAAGGCTGAACAAGGCTCCTGAGAGAGAATGGAAAATAGTCTGTTTCTGGCTCTCTGGCTTGTCTGTTTCAATACCTACAAGAGATGTACGTTTGTTCAGTTTGCATTAGTGAATTTTAGAACAGCACTTACAATATGGCACAAAGAGCGGCTCTGGTTGACCAGCTTCTCCAGTGACAGAATCTCAATCAGCTCACTTCCCAGCAAAGCGTTCATTTTGTCCTGTTTGTTAGCCAACCTAAACACAAAAGGTTTCATCACAGGCCTAAGTTACAGTTACTAGTTATTTCAGTATTTTTATTTATCAGCCACCAGAGGGCACTGTGTACACTGCATGTGGCATTAGCTCACACTTGTATGTATGAAGTTGAATATAATTACACTAATATGGGTTTTCCTGCCACTCTTGGTTGCTTCAGCAGATCAGCAAGAACCTCCTTGACCTCCTTTATCCTCTGCCTGTCGCTGGAGTCCACCACGAAGATGATCCCATGGGCATCTCCGTAGAGCTCCCTCCAGGCTCCTCTCGACTCCGCTGATCCACCCACATCCAACAAGGTGACCAGGTAGTTCGCCACTCTCAGCTCATTTCGGATGCAGTCCTGGGTGGGTCCTGCTTCCACACCATGGGGAACTGAAAAGGACAGGAAGTAAAACACAGGTGGATGATTTGTTGTATTTCTGCTTTAAGTACTTTTAAAGATAAATCAGAGCTACTGTTGAATTACCTCTTAACATCCCTCTGATGGAGGATGTTTTTCCTGCTTTGTCAAGACCAACAACCAGAATGACCACTTTCCTGCAAAAAAGTATGCACCGTATAGAAATTCATTTAAGGGAGCACCATATAGCTTTAGTAGATAGCTCTAAACTTTAGCAACCGCAACCGGAGACCAGGTGGAATCAATGAACTGTACACGAAATGCAAATTCATATCATACAAACTACCAAAGGAAAAAGGAAGATGTTACAATTTGTCTAGTTTTCTCTGTACAGAATACTTGCTCACTTTTGTTTGTATTTTAAGTTCAGTACTTTTCAGATCAGATCCTATGAGTAGAGAAATGGCTGCACCCAAGAACACTATTTCATTTGGTCAAAGTGTGAATCTAGGAGGTTTCATTTGTGGTTGCTGTTGTCCAACGTTGTGGTTAGGCTGATTAAACCTGTGTTTATATGTTGTTCTTTTGTGGAAGATAGATGTTTTGCCAAATGCAGCACATGCATCCCTGATCAAATGTTTATAGACTCACACATATATTAATTCTTTCAGTCATTTTTTTCAATGTGTATTATTTGTACCTGATTGGCTCCTGTATTTTGGAGACCCAGGTGCAGCAGTTGCTCATCAGGTTGAACATGTTTACTTGAGGTGAGAAAGGTGAGCACAGTGGCCACCATCTTCTCTGGAACTGGTACCTGCAAACAGATGGTCAACCTTAATATGGCTCACACACAAAAATAGGACTGGTCAGTTGAGTCACTGCGGGTCATGGCCAGATCCAACACAAAGATGCTTTGTGTCTCCTGTGTCCTGCCAAGGGTCTATCTACCTCTCCAGAATCTGAAATTAGCTCACTTTAATGTCAAAGCCTAAAGTATTTATCTGCTTTTAATATTACTACGAACATAAATACTTTCTTGTCATTTTCTCTGTCATTTTCTTGTTACCGTCTTTTATGGTACTGACTATGTAAAGGAAAAGCTTTCTGCCATGTCTGGGGATTTCTCGAGTTTTGTAATACACAAGCAGCAGGTGTGTCTGAGGTAATGCTAAAAAAAAACAGTGGCAGATCTTTCTCTCCTTTGTCCAGTGCATCTGTTGTGGCTCCTTAATCTGCTAAAGCCAGTTTAGATGGCCGGCTTTTACAGTGATGTTAACAAGCTGACACATATTTGTTTTGGCTGACATATAATTGTACTGATCGCACAAGTTGCAAACTGTGTGAAAGTTTGAATGTAAAAAACGTATGTGTTTACTCTATGTGGAGATTTAGAAAAGAACATTAAAAGTATATTTAAATATGTGTTTGTGCAAAAAAAACGTGGTAAAAATAAATCATTGGAAGTTTTATAATTTTAACATTTTATTTATTTCAACAAATTGACAAATACTGGAGTACTACTAGTTACTGAGATGTGTTCTGTTCCAGTTGAATGTTTGATTCTTGTCCATTCTTTGTAAATATATACTGTGTGTGTGTGTGTGTGTGTGTGTATATATATATATATATATATATATATATATATAGTAAAACGTCTTAAAGTACATTAATAATCCCAATAAGCAGTAATAATAGACATAAAAAACATTTTGATGTAAACAATAAACCTACAGAAAGACCGACAGTAATTACATTGTATTCATCACTAAATTAAATAATATATTTGTTCATATTTCTGTAATAACTTCTAAAAAACAGTATGCATAACAGTGCACCAGTTTCAGTTCACACAATGCACAAACCGCACACATGGGTGGTAAACTGCAGTGAAACAATGAATTAAAACATAGCATTTCAAACTATAAACCTCTAGTACCTGATACCACTGAATGACCCAAACCACATTTAATAGGTGGGATATTTGCAGAGTTTAATAAGCTAGTAGAAATGTAAAGGATACTTACAGAAGTAAGTCTATGTCCATTCATTAGTTTGTGTGCTCGTCTCTACTAACATCTTGTCCCCACCAGCTACAAAACTAATCAGGCTCACGCTAAGCTTTTGGTCACCCCATGTGGGAGGTACATCCAGGGAAATGTTGTATTGGTATTACAACCAATCCCACAGTCCTCAGGGCCAATCACTAATCCCATTGGATGGCGTGGTTCTTCTCTAACAACACCAAAGGAAGGCACATGTATCCATCCAGAAGGACTAAATGTGTCTCATGGTGTGATCTGTGACGTGCTGAGATCTCCTGTCCCTGTTGAAGACTGAAAGTGGTCGCATGCAGAGTGTTTGGACAGATTTAGGCTGAACAACCTTAGTCACTCAGGGAGATACAGACATCACAACTGTGATGATGGCCATGTGATGTGTGTGTGTGTGTGTGAAAGTGTACGTGAAACAAGTTTACAAGTATTATTGGAATTTAAGCTTACTATAAACTTACATTTTCTTTGATTTGATTAGATGTGGCATGGTGGTAATTTCACAAATAACAATGTTAATGTGGATTGTAGCTAATTAACATGTAACTGTGTGCATAGTTATTATGTTGTGTACGTGAATTTTTAAAGATATGTAATTTTATTCTATTTAAATGGTGCCTTTTTAACATCTGGCCAACAGACAGCAGATGACTCATTCCCAGTTTTTGTCCCTGCTGATCATTGTGCTCTGTTCCTGTCAAATAAACAAAAAAAGCAAGATTATATTCAAGTCCCACACATTCAACAAGTTTATTTATAACAGTACCTTTTATACAGAGGAATCAACATATTACAAAATGTTATTAATACAATAATTAAACCAGTCCAACACATGATGTAATGCTGCATGAGCCACTAGATGGCCTCACATTCACAGGATATATTTGCACTGCCAGAGGAAGCTGTGCATCTTGTAGTGTCTGTAAGCAATATAATGGCTCTAAGTTGTAGTCCTTGACAAGCTAAGATGAATTTCCTCTGCTGCTGAATTTCAGTCTACTCACAGCTGAACATGCATATTTTGGATTTGCAGCCTCTATACACACCAATCTACAGCACAGACTATTTTATATCTTAATGTTTATATTGAGAAATCTTAAGACAATATACTAAGGAGCAGAGCTTCTGCAGCTATAATGTTATTATACTATACAGCTTTCAGAGATCTGGAGCAATGGTTTGTGTGAAGGCCTTATCTCATTATGTCATTAAACCAATGTCCAATCTGGCTCTGCCCTCCTCTGCTGAGTAGACTCATCCCAGACTGTAAACACAGCCCAGTGTCAGCTGACACACACACACACACACACACACAGAGAAAAAACACCAGCAGCTGAAGACCACACCCCCATCTGCTCATGTTCACATTGCAAACATCTTTCAGATTCCCGACTGCTGATTTTGCAATCTGGGTTACAGTTAGATGACTTCATAGCTTGTGCTTTAAAATGTTAACATTGAAGGAAAATTTCAGCATTTTGGGGAATACACTTATTTGCTGTCTTGCCTACAGTTAGATGAGACGATTGAAACCAGTGTCATGTTATGGTAAATATGAAGCTACAGACAGAATACACTTAGCCTAGCTTAGCATAAAGACTGGAAACAGAGGGAAAACGCCAGCCTGTCTCTTTCCAAAGTTAACAAAAATCTACTTACCAGCACCTCTAAAGCTCACTAATATAATGTACCTAGTATATTTAATCTGTACAAACGTGTATAAAAGACACGTTGTGGTTTTACAAATGGTTATGTGCAAGACAACCAGCAGAGACTCCAGAAAGTGACTGCACCTGATCAAGAAATAGTCCGGCACATAACCCCCATAAAGCAGTAAATTGTTGTTTTTACGCTGTAACGGTGCTGGTTGTTGGATTTTGGTACTTTCTGACAGAGCCAGGCTAGCTGTTTCCCCAAGCTTACAGTTGTTATGCTAAGCTAAGCTAACCGCCCGATGGCTATAAAGTTTCATATTCTTCGTACAGACATGGTGGTATCGATCTTCTCATCTAACTCTTGACAAAAAAGCAAATGGATATTTCCCAAAATGTCCCAACTATCCCTTTCAAGACAGTTCAAGACAAAGGCAGGATGACTTGTTTATTTCAGTCTCTTGTAAACAATTTGAAACATAGACAAGCAGGGTACCCTTTCTTGACCTGACTGGCTGGTAACGTTGCTCACAAAGCAAGTTCTCTGTCATGAGGTTTCGGTCTTCCACTTCCCCTTGGCTCCACAGAGCACACAGCCTCTGCAGTCTGAAGTCACTGACCCACACTGCTGCTTCACCAAACCCATGCATTAGTAATGACCTTTCATACCAAGTGACCCCCTTTCACAAGTTGATGCCACTGACTTAGATGAGATCTGATTAGACAGGAAGAGGTCTGCATGTTTGGGCTGAGCTGTGTTAAAACTGTTAACAGTTCATAATAAAATATGCACAGAACAGCTCCCTTTGTTCTTTTGTAGTTGAAGGGGAAATAACAGCAGAGTTAGTTTTATCATACTGGAAGCTCTTTCAAAATATATATTTTTACGTACAATTAAGACCTTTTAGAGGTGTCATGTTGACATCCACCAATGCAACACAGGCAATCGTTTTGCAATGGAAATGTTATGTATGCCACTACAGATTGTGCGCTTCTCGTGCACCTTCCAAACATACAATACCTGTTTGCATAGCTGATTCTGTTAAGCCAGTTCAATGTTGTCTAATGGACATGCAGCCTTAACTAATGGCAATATAACGAGGAAATGTCTGTGTAAAAGTGAATAAGAAGATGGAGTGACGTAATCTGTGCTGCACCTGTTCACCAGAACAAGGCCAAGTCCGCCCTGCTGGTGGAAACTAAAAATGGAAGCGCAGAGAAACTGATCTCTCTATGCTCGCCCTCTACAGTGCTTCCATTTGGACAGGGCAAATACTGGGTGTAATAAAAACTACAGTACATTTTCTCACTGTATCAGTATAAGTAGAAAATAAATAGTGGTGTTCGTCTCAATTCAAAACAAATTCTTTTTACTTTTTCCTTACATTATTTTACACCTTTGACCTTCTCTGCTAGTAGTAGTAGTACAGTGCCCACAGCCACAGTGACCTGGTCAACATCCCACATGGGGCTGCTCAAAATAGCCCGACCAAGAACCAGACAATTTTCTGCACTTTTCACTTTTATATTATACCTCAAACTTATTCCACTGTTTTTATTTCTATTTCCACTGGATTTATACCCTTTTCTACATGCAGTGCGATCACCCCGCTCCTGTTTTCCTTTTCTATTTTCCATTAACACTGAATATTTCTATGCCTGCAATTTGTAACATTTGCAGTATAAAGCACATGCACTGTGCTGTTTTGTTTACATAATAATTTTGTTTATTTTAATTTATATTTATACTATTACATTTCAAGGCTATATATATATATATATATATATATATATACACACACACACACAGTAAAGGCACGTACACTACCGTTCAAAAGTTTGGGGTCACCCAAACAATTTTGTGTTTTCCATGAAAAGTCACACTTATTCACCACCATACATTGTGAAATGAATAGAAAATAGAGTCAAGACATTGAC
>JAVQJL010013919.1:0-21347 GCA_036024295.1 Nannoperca obscura
GCCAGGTCCCCCCCCCCCCCCCCCTCCCCTCCCCTCGCACGCAGCATTAGCATTTTTCCCCCAAATCTCTCCACCTCACCAAAACACTCCGAATGGGAAGAAAATATGGCATGAGGGAGGCGGCGGCTGACGACCACCGTTCACCGTCTTGTACCGAGCACGAACCCCGGCTGAACATGGACTTAAGGATAGGCGGCAGCGCGCGTGGAGAGCAGAAACAACGGAGCACAAAGCGGATGGGAGACAACGCTCGTGTTCTCGCTTAGCGTTTCTGCAACACGACTCATCATCAGCCTGTAATACCTCTGCAGACGCACACAAGGGACGCAAGGTGGGAGCCGGTTCAAGCCTCCCAGACTGTACATACAGAAAACTAAATAAGCGGACCGTTGGTCCTGATCATCAGCCTCATCAGTGCCATCATCTCCGGCTGAATAAAAGACGAGAAAATGAGGTAAGCGGCGGCCAGCACCATGCGCTCTGTTTGACGCGTCTTGACAGATGCGCGCAGACACCAGCCCTCTGCCTCCAGCCTACATCTGCATTTATACGTGTATCTTATGAGAATATACAACAGCTACTAATGTACTCAGGGATCTTAGACATGTTATGGCTCAATTTCCTCCTTGTAGAGACAGCATTATGAGCATCCAGGGGCCCACCCACCGGGCCTCGGCTCCATATAGGCGTCCTTTACCATTCGCTTTACAGTCCTAACGCACAAAGCGAAGCATTTTTTTTTATCAGTTTCCCCCTCTATTAGCCTTCTATTGTCACCGCCGGACCCGCCCAGTGTGTTGAATGCAGGATTTAAGCCGGACTAATGTTGTCATGGAAACGACAGCATCATGTAAGCTATTTCTCCACAAAAGGAGTACGGTGCACCGGCTGAAATAAAACGCTACGTTACGTTACGGTGAACATGGCCGGGTTGAGTGGCTGCAGGGCGGTAAATAGGATAAGTGAAGACGCATATAACCATCGAAAGAGGAGGAGGAGGGTGTTTATTCTGGTGGTTGCCAGGCAGGTTATGAGACCCCCACCCCCACACACCTACATAAGCCTACTCCATGACGGATCCACACAAGAATACACTCAGCCTATAGCAAATGTGTTTCATGTTAATTAAACTCCTCATTCTATATCCGAGGCTATGGAAGGTATGTTGAGCTTTTCCCTGCTTATGTTGGTATTCAAACTGCACCGAGGCCCACATCTTCACCAGCAGCAGTCTCTTCTGTTCTATTTCTGAAACATTCCTTTTTTATGTCCCCCCCCCCCCCCTGATGCTTTTAGTTTGACTCCTGTCTCCGTGTCTTTGTAGCTGCAGCATGCACCATTCTGTTTTATGGCTTCAGATTTACCCTGACAGCTCTCCTCAAATACAGTGCACTCTCTTTGCTTCTACTGTAGCTACTCTGTGTTGGTCTGCATGTGTGAGTGTGACTTGTCTGTGTGTGGGGTTGTGGTGTTACTCCCTTCAGAGAAGAAAAGCAGACACAGAGAGAAAGAAAGGGAATAGTAGAAGAAGTGGTATACAAAAAAGAAAGCCATAGGTGCTCTCACATCTGGATATTTTGTCTGAACTACAGTTTTTTTCACTACACCTCCTGATCCATATAATTCACCCGTTTCTTGTAACAACTCAAAACCAGTAGCTGAACTATTTTGCTCTCAGACTGGAAGATTCATATCTTCCAGTCTAGTTGGATGAACACGCCATTTCCTCTTTTGTGTAAAGCTGTGCTGCTCGTGTCCCATCCTGTGTGTTTGTTTTTGCCAGAGGGAGATCTGCTCTTTGACTCAAGCCCAAAAGGGAAGTCTTAAATCTCCACAAAGCAACAACAAGGTGACCTGGCTTTTCTTTTGCAGACTAGAGAAAAAGAAGATTTAATTCAATGAGATAATTTGTTCAGCATCACTGCTTCCATTGCTGCATTTACGTAAGGGTGCATGTGTATTTATGTATGTGCATGACCATGTCCATGCACGTGTTCACAAAAGTGTATGTGTGTGTAGCAGAGTTATTTTTAGTCCGCTAACAGTACTGGTTTTATTATGCGAGGCTTCCTCTCTGTTCTCCTTGTCAGACTGGCTGCTGTCATGTGTGTGTGTGTGTGTGCGTGCGCAAGAGAGAGAGAGAGAGAGAGAGAGAGGCAGCGTGGGTTGTGAGAGAAACAGTGGAAGAGGGCAAAAAGCGAGGCGTTTGTCCTTTACTATTAATGCAGGATGATTTCTGAGGCGCTTGTTGTGGTGACTCATCACAGGAAAAGGTAGAATGAGCGAGTTGAGCCAGTGGAAGGTAAAACGCTGAGTTATGCATCTTACTGCAGGCTGCTGCTGCTGCTGCCCTCCAAGCTGATCAGAGAGCAGCTCCACGTGAGCCGCATCACCACCTACAGCCACAACACTCACATTCCCTCGGTTTCACTGACAGGGCTAATGTTTAGGATTACTTAGAAGCAGGGGAAAGGAAAAGAAAGCAACACAATTATAAGTACACTAATCTTTTCAAATGTTTCAATACTAGTGTCACCATGATGTATTTTTATTGACTGTCAATTTTATTTAACAAAAGTTCTCATCTACGAAATGTTTACTTATTGCCTGAAAAAATCTGAATCTGACCAATCTGATCAAACAATATGTAAACAAGATTACCAACCATTATTATCTCACCATGCTAGCTTTTGATACTTGACACCTTGCAATACATGTTTTGGAAAAAAAGGTATTGAGGTTCAATACTCAGTGTGAAGCAAAGGTGGGTCATAGTATCAGGTTTAGCAGCATTTCTCAGGGTTAAGAGGTCTGGTAAGCAACACTTTTTTAGCCTGGCTTGGCTAGGGTATATGGCAACATCTGTCCCTCGGTTGGTCCACCACTTTGATCCAGAATGAAATATTTTGACAACTATTGGATGGATTGTTGTGAATTTTTGTACAGTTTTCATTGTCTCCAGAGGATGAATCCTACGGTTTTTGCTGATCCCCTGACTTTTCATTTAACACTACCATAAGATTGACATTTGTGCTTTAAGAGGACTCTCCTCTAGTAGCAATGCTTCAACGGGAGATTTAGTTTCTTCAAAATTTGTCTTTTTGTATTGAAGCAGTTTTGACTACCTCCTGAAGGTGTCAGCAGTAATTGATCAGTAAAGTATATTGCAATGTGCACAATTGTATATGTCGTGATCTCTTCACGGTTATATACAAATAGATGTAAGCATGCAGATCCCGACCTAAAAAGGGCAGGTGGTGAGTCTAAATACAGCAAATCACAAAGTGAACAAATGCACGGCTTTTACACTACAGGGCTCCAATGTTCACTAGTTTATTACACCCAATAAATAATCACGTAATAAATAAGCGAACATCGGAGCCCTGCAATGTTTGTTCACTTCATGGTTATAACCTACAGACATACTGAAGTGGTGACGGATCTGTATCATGTGTCTTTTTGGCTTTATGGAGTTCAAATCAGATGACCCCGCCACACATTGTGAAACACATTTCCAGCTAAGCGAGGCATTTCTTCTTTTCTGCGTCTCAGGCTTCTGATCCTACAGCATCCGTCAATGTCGTGTACAATATGTTCTGTAGCTTTTCTGTAGTTTTATTTCCCTTGTACACATTTACACAACATACATTAGCATCTGCAGCTTTACCAGCCACTAACGTTGGATGCATATTCCTGCTGCCTATTTCATACAAAGCCCTGTTTTGGACAAGAAGATTATCTTGTATTTATCTGACCTTCCAAGAGCCGGAGTCTGTTGCACGTGCCTTACTATTTTCTAAACCCACAAAGCCCCCTAATCTTTTAGTGGGCTAGATTGCTCTTTTGTTTGTTTCCCACACCTCAGCTCACTGTGGCAAAGAAGCTTAATAGTCTAAGTTTGCTTCAGCCAGATGGACCACCAGTTGAGGACAAATTCTGATAAAGCCTCAAGGAAACCACAAATGTTACACTGGATGAATGAAACCTTTTGTTGCTTGAATATAAAATGAATCATTACGTCTGTTCCTGCAGTGCGCTTCATTTTGAGATTTAATGTTGTGTCCTTTAATGAAAGCCGAGCTAACAAGCGTGTTGCTGTGTGTTTTCCAAAGTTAATTGGTGATTAGGGGTTTTGGCTTACATGCATTTTTAAATTCACTTACTGTAGAATCTATTTAAAGCTGCATCTTACATTTTTTTACTTTTACATGCTATAGAAAGGCGGCCTGTAAAAGCCCTCCCGTCTCTTATGTAGGCTAACATGTAATTTCCATGCAGTGGAAATGATTCCTTGGAGGTTGAAAGACGGCACTCCAATCCTCCGAGCCGAGAGAGATGACTGGTCTGCGCTGGTCACATGATCTTTTCTCTCTCTCTCTCTCTCTCTTTCTCTCTCTTTCTCTCGCATTCCCTTACGCTGTTGCAACACTCCTCATCTCTCTTGCTCACTCCTCCTTTCCTCCCACTCTCTCTGTGTCTCAGTCTTCTGTCTGCTCTGTTGGCGTGGTGGGATCTAAAAAAGAAACATTTTCAGAGGATGTGAAGGTGGGAAAGGTTGAGATAGCTTCAGCGTCGGACAGCATGTGTACCGCTCTCTCCTCTCAGGCTGACACTTCCCCCTCTCCTCCATAATCTCCCCCTTTATACCTCCTCTCATACTTAGCTTGAGGACTGGATTGTCTTCTTCAGCGACATGTATTCCCTGGATGATTTCGGGTAAGGCAACGACATTCCTCATCACCACCTCTTTCTCTGTCTCTTTTTGTTTTTCTGTGCTTTTGGAGTAGCGTGAGTAAAAGTAAAATTGTCTTTGGCGTGTGTGGTAATGATTCTTCTCTCTGGTGTTTCTGTTTAAAGCCTGGTTCAGCTTTCAGACCACAGAAGCTGTTTGGTTCTTCAGCGACCATTTGCAGGATTGTTTGTCTGCAAGAAAAGCTGTATTTCTTTGTGTGTCGTTCGCAATATCCTTCCAGCTCTACATGCAGCTGAAAAATGCAACTGGCTTGAGTTGGAAAGAAATCAAGGAAAATTTGGAAAAGGAAAATCTTCTCTAGGAGTTGCTGACTTTCTCTCGTCTGTCTCCCTCTTTCCACCCCTCTGTCTGTGTTTTCTCTGGAGCCAGCTGTTTGCAGAGAAACCTGATTGGCTACCCTCTAGCATATCTTTCATTGGTTCAGTATTTTTCCTGGGAAGAAGGAGTGAGTCTCTCTCTGTCTGTCAGTGTGCACGCTCAGCTGCTCTCTGCCGTTCACAGGACAGATCCCATCTGACTCGTTGGATGTTTGAGAAAGAAACATGGGAAGTAAGGGATAGAGAATGAATGTCTGAATGAGTGGGACTATCAAAAGCCAGATGATACAAGGATAGAGGGGTCTCTGTATAATATGGCCTTGGCAGATTACAGTGGGTCATGGTGATTTGCTGAAGCTCAAATACAGATGTGGAGCCGAGTCGGGCAGAGGAGATAATATCAGAGGTTTACACTTGACCACATACACTCTAGTAATCTACTGTAAAGTACAGTGCATCCGAGGGAAAATCTCTCTGCCTCTCACTTAACAGTACGTTCATTATGTATGAGGTACTGCTCACACTGGCACTGTGCTTCAGATTGTAATACTGCAAAATGTAGCAAAAGGGAAATTTACTTTATTACATTATTTAACAGCATGTTTTTTGGTGCGAATCTATGACAATCTTTCAGAAAACATGACCTTAAATTTAGAAGTTTTCTGAAAACTAACTTTAACTCTTCATCTAAACATTCCTGTTATTATTTCTTCCCATTCAGCTGTCAGTTATTCCTTTTCCTGCCCCTCACTTCTCTCCTCTACAAATCCATCAGTAACAGTACATATTACCGTTAATGAGGATACAAAGAAAAAGACAAGCCTACAGGATTATATGATGTGACATACTTAAATAAAGACTTAAATAAAGTCTTATATTCGTTCTGTGGTTTTGTACCCCCTGTGAATCCGCCTATCACATGAAGTATCATCCTCCAAATGGTGTTTCCCTTTAAGGATCAGGATTAGTGACAGGACGCGGATCGGAGAGCGCTGAGGAAGGTGGAGTGAGGCGGAGGGGAAAAGGAGGTGGGGGAGGGGTTGCTCAGAAGTGGGGGTTGCTATCAATATTGTACTGTATGTTTCCATGACAATAATCTTGTGGGCCGACTAGCATCTATAGATGCATGTGATGAATAAGTGATGTTGTCATTGGGGTCAATATGCTGCGTGCTGTAGAAATGCTACCACCAAATTATCTCCTTATATTAAGACAATTCCTAATCAAAAAATCCTTTAGTCTGATTTAATTTATTGTTTCTGTATATTGATATAAAACCAATATTGTGACTACATGAGTCTTTCCTTGGTGAGGTTGAATTATAATGAGTGTTCTGTTCTGTGCTGAACAATAAATCCCCTGCTGAGCCATCATATCCACATTACTAGTCATTTGTTTTGTCTAGTTTTAGATTAAATATTTTAGGAAAACAATGATAAAAGAACCAAAAAACATTCTTTCCTCAGAGCTGATGAAAATGTGCAGGTTTTTATTTTGGGTTCTTTCATTACATTACATTTATTTAGCTGACGCTTTTATCTAAAGAGACTTACAATAAGTGCATTTCAAACATGTGGATAAAACCCAAACTTTACAAGAATCATGCGAGTATGTCACCTTCATGCTGAACTGCTTCAAGCGCTACATTTAGAACCAATAAGAGAAAGAGAAAGTCAATATCTGTCTAAGACTTGCTGGAGTGCAAGAGCTTTGTAGTTAGTGTTGCCTGCTAGGAATGCAATAAACGTATTGTCACAATATCAATATTGAGAAATTGAGATGATATACCGTAATTTCCAGACTATAAGCCGCTACTTTTTTCAGGCCGTCATGCCGCCAATACATTTAGGCTCGTCACACCAGACCAATTAAATTACCGAACAGGTCACAGTGGACCAATGAAACTGTTCGAATCACCGTAAATCAAACACACTCACACCAAATTCTTCAGATCAGTCATTTTGCGCATCAGTTCAGAGGGTGCTGCTTATATACAGGTGCGCTCAATAGTCCGGAAGGTACGGTAATCACACAAGGAGTGAGCTGTTTTGTGTTTAGTACCCTTTAACAGTCACAACGTGAAACAATTTAAGGGCAATATTAAGAGTTTATTTACATATAAGAATATGCGTTTAGTCCCTAACACAAGAAAATCAGTCATCCCTTTTTTGTGTGTTTGTCTGATGTTTTTGCAACTTACTGGTATCTCAACAGCTGGTGAAAAGGGCATCAAAGAAAATCAAGAACATGTTATAAGTTTCCATTAGGATTGGGTTTATTTCTCAATGTGTGGAGTATTTCTCAGGTACTGTCTGAGTTGGGTCTCCTATAGAAACTATTTGGACAAAGTTGAGCTCTTACTTTGGTTTTGTTACATTCATGTCTTTACATTATTTTGTCATTATATTTCCATCCATGACCTAAGTTGTTCCTGTAAATAGTAACAATGTTTAATGACTGAGTTTCAAGTGTACTACTTCTAACATAGTGTATATCTCTACCAAGCCAACAACAGTGGAAGGACATCCACATACTACCATCACATGTTTGATGCTCCATGTGATCACTTGCCCTGCAGCAGTTTAGCATTCCCTGTTATCATTTTCTAAATATTAATGAGCCTGCAGTGTCAATGTCTCCTCCTCAGGGCACGACAGAGCCTCGTCTGTCACAGATCGAGCTTGTTAACATTTCCCCGGCCTGCCACAGAAATGTCCTGCAGTCCAGCTGGGCACTCAGAGCCACAGACAAGTCAACGGTAATTCTGCTTGGCACAGGCGTTACTGTGAGCCCTGAAAAAAAGATCACTGTCGACGGCCGCTGCTGTTCAACCAATCACTGTTGACTGTGACCCTCATTTAACCAATCACAAGTGGCATTTTTGGCTGCTGAGTGCTGTGTCCCGCCCCATGCCGGTGTGACTCTGTGTCGTTTGTGTAGTTTGCTGTCCCTGCGGCATATGAAGTTGGCATTTTGAGTGGAGGCCAGTGAACCAGAGAGGTCAAAGTTCAAGAAGTCATAATCTGCCATCCTCACACTAGAGAACTGTCAGTCCAGTGTGTGTGAAGGAGGGAGAGAGTGAGTCTGAGTGGGTGTATCTTGCTCTTGTGGAGGTATTTATTGCTTTTTTGATCAGATTTATTATATTTGACATGTTATCATCACTCCCTGAGGAAGACCTGTAGTTGGTCAAAACGTCAATAATAAAATTAAAGTGCACTGTGACTCAGTGTATCATAATATTTTGATCATAGTCACTTGATACCAATATCGATATTTCAGAGTAAAAGAAAATCAAATATTGATATATAAACCAATATACATTTTTATTATTTGAATTTTCTTTTTATATAAACACACATTTTCAATAAGAATAATTTAAAGAATTTGTGACAAAGATTTGAGCTTTACACATAAGACAAAAAATCTACAGACAAGCCAGCAGCTCTGTGAGGCTGTGCTGTGGCACAGCAGTGCTTTGAATGTACTTACCTATAGCACTTGTGATTCATCACCAGCCCTCATATTATTTGATACGACATCTTGTGGTTTTCGACCATGATTCTATGCACTTTATGTAAAGCTCTTATTTGGAAGTCGCTTTGGATAAAAGCGTCTGCTAAATGCCTAAATGTAAATGTATGCTAACATGCTGTACTAAATGAAGTTAGTACCAGTTAGTTACATTTCTTCCAGAGAGGAACATTTCCTCCAATAGTTGAGGGGTTTCACTGAAAGCCACAAATGTCAACCTCATGGTAGCACTAGAAGAAATGTCAGGGGATCACCAAAGTCAGTAGAAAACATTGCCTGGGAACTATAAATGTCTGTACAAAATCTCATGGCCATAGTTTTATCCATCAAATAGTTGTTAAGATATTTTATTCTAGACCAAAGTGGAGAGCTACGCCGCTAGCATGGCTGCAAAAACACGTGTCTCTCGCTCTCTGGACAAACACTGTTTCGAAACTCCCTCAAACATTTCTGTGCTGCATTTTTTTTGTTACTTGTCTTCCACTGTATTAATCAATACCAATTACCAATACCAATTATCAATACCATTACCATAGCTAATCATCAGCTCTATTTTTAATTAATCTAGACTACAGTCAAAGTCCCTCCAGCCAGTGATAAAGCTGATGACTTCCAAAATGTCCCTCCTGCGAGTTCAATTGTGATTGAGCGTTAGTTAGTCAATTACTGAGTATTAATGGACATTCAGCACGCACACCTCTCACACCATGTGTGTTGTACATGTTGGTGTATATTCACCCGCTACATGTGTCCTCTGAAGTAGAGGGCATCCCGATCAATAGGAGCTGACCATAGTATGGTCCGCTGGTTGTTAATACAGGCTGTGCTTAATACTTGGTGGCTATGGCACGCTGCAATCTAGAGGAGGGGGTGGGGGGGTAACAGCAGCAGCAACCCCAACAACACCCCAGCCCGCACACACAGACACTCACTAAACATTAGTGTGTGTGGATGGGGGAGGGTGTGTGTCGGGGGTAGAAGCTGGATGAGACGGATATGAGGTAATCTCCCTTGGGTTAACAGTATGACAATAACACAGAGGTTCAAACACACACACACACACAAGCGCTCATCTGTTATACGGTCGGACAATAGGCTGGTCAATGACTTCATCTCTGCCAGTCTGTCCGTCGGTCATCTCTTTGTTGCAGGATGGATCATCATACTGGATGCAGCAGTGCAAGAATTCAAAACTGAGGGACATTTTTTTTAATCTAATTTAATTTTTAAGTGGATGTTTTAGGTTATTTGTGCAGCCGTCGCTCGTTTGTAATTTATGCGGCCGGCTTTCAACAGGAGGATTAAAGCGCTTTTAATCAGTTATAGTTTTAAGGTAACGGAGCAGCACAAGAGGGAGTTTGTGTCATAGACTGCTGCTGTTGCTGTGTTTGTTTTCCTGTTTATCGAAATGGACATACATCGCCTCCAAGTGCTTCGTTACTGCCTCCCTCAGAGTGTCAGTGACTCAGGGTTGTTTTACAGCCACATCGCTGCCAGGTTTGTACCGACACTTTGCACGACAGTGTGCGTGTGTGTGTGTGTGTGTGTGGTAATTTCTACTGCCAGTATATGTCAACGATGAATGATGGAAGTTAAATGTCAGAGGCAGCAAATGAACTGAAAGCAACGAGAGATGAAAACATTTTGGGGGTGAATGAAACAGGGAGAGTTGAGTAATTGAGAATATGTGCACTTGATGTCTGATAGTTTGGTCAATGAGGTTCGATCATTGTGTGCAAAGAAAGTGTTGTTGAGAGACAGGCAACTCTAATCAGAGCTAAAATTCTAATCTGTAATCTTAATCTGGCCTCAACAAACAGCTGTTTAGACACAGAATTTAGGTTATTTTGGATTAGTTACTGTGTGCGCAGATCATTTGATTTGGCACAAAGCTGCAAAATCAGTTCTTTGTTAGTGTCAGAAGTTGTGACTGATTTGTTTTGATGATCCTCTTCTTTTTTTTGCTTTCCTCCCGCCTGGTTGCATCTTTTCAGTAAAAGCCAGAGATGCTGCCAGAGAGATGCAGCCCACTGTGTCAACATCGAGCATCTTCTTTATTCTAAACACTCGGCCGCCTCACATAGAGCATCCCTGAATAGCAGGGCTGTTTACGGTCTCCATACATGTTTAATTCACACAAGTATTGAAGACAGCATCGCTTCTGGCTAAAATGACAGTCTTTCGGGCCAGTGCCCTTCTCTTTCTCTCTCTCTCTATTTTCTGCGGCAAGGATGGAGGATATAGAGAGAGGTTAGGGAGGTTTGTTTGCTGCTCCTGTCCCAAATGAGAACTGCAGGATCAAACAGCTCTGCTGGCTGTCTTTTTGTCATGAGGGAGAGGAAGAGGGGAAGGGGGCGTCGAGTTAAAAATAATGGACAATGAGGTTTTATGTGTACAGTAAGTGCAGCTGCTGCTTAAAATGGACCTGAACCCCTCACTCTGTAGGACACAAGAACATGCCTGGCAGTTTAAGCCTGATAGTAGCAGCATCATGACTTTAGTTTGCTTAACTGTCAGCTGCCATAGTTGCATACCAAAAAGAATCACACTATATTTAGATAATCGTTTTGTTTATACAGCCCAAAATCCCAAATTTGAAAAGGACTGTAAATTCTGTGGAACATATCCATAAACTCAAAAAAACATTAGATGAGGAAAAACGGCAAAAACCTCAGGGAGGGATGCCTCTTCCAGGATTGGCAGGTGTCATATTTACGAACTTGAATGCACAATACAATATGTACCTTGAGATGCTTACATTTGTTAGTTATTTTGGCAGTGCATTTATAACACATTATAATGAATATGTATTGGGTTGCAAATCAGTGTGGGTAATAGTGGATTTCTTGATTTGTCAGGTATTTAATTCACTGCATCAGACAAAAACAGACATTTCTGTCTTGTTGTTTTATCTATAAACCTCTTTTCAATTGATTTTTCAGAAACAACATAAATAACTATTCACATTCTTGTGAGTAATCAGAATCACTAACTTGTACTTCAGTATATTGTAATACGTATGGATCACAGAGATGCAGAATATAGGTCGTGCATTTTATGCCACTGTGTTGTGTGTGAATTAAAAGTAGCAGCACTACAAACTGACATATCATGGCATGAGATTTAGCTTTTTGAACATAACTGGGACATTTAGCTAAGAACATAAGCACATTAATGCAGTTTGCATTAATGCCATTAAGGTGGCGGCATCTCTCTCGCTCTCTCTCTCTCTCTCTCTCTCTCTATCTGTTTCGCAGCTATTTGAGGCTTAATTGTAGCTCTTCCTGCAGTTATGTACGACACTGTACTTACCATTGTGTCAGAGGTTAGATAAACACACTGTGGTGCAGTACAGTTATTACAATCTGGACGTCATGATGGATTAGGGATGTTGAGGCTTTGGTGACATTGCATAGATTATTAGAATCTGAACTTCTGTGCCTTGTTGTTAGTGGAACTGTGGTGCATTAGTGGAGGAAATGGAGATATTTTTATGCCATTAAAGCTTAGTTTTAAAGTCTTTAAATCCTCATTGTTGGGGTTTTAATCGTCATTTCTATTAAAGCACAGTACTTCAATGTGCAGTACGAATACCTCACATAGAAAGTCTTGTATCTTTCTTGTATGAAAGAATAACAGGTCTTTGGTTCAGTCTTGGGAGAAAGTGCATTATTAACATTTTTATTGAGTCTAGTCGAGTTTTATGTTGTTGACAGCTGAAAACCTGCAGTGTCAGTTGATACTGTATTTAACATGCAGGTCGTGATTTAGTTTTTTAGGGTGACTTTTATAAACCTTTAAAAAAAACAATAAACTTAAAGGAATAGTACACCGTTATAGGAGATGTGCTTATTGCTTTTGGGAGAGATTAATGATAGGATACCACTACAGTAAATATGAAGCAACAGCCAGGAGCTAGATCACTTAGCTAACCGATGGTATAAATCTTCTCTTGTAAATAATATGAAAAAATAACAATATTATTTATGTATGCATGTAAGCATTGTGCATCTACAAAAATCAACTTATACAGCTACAGAAATGTGTATTTTCTCAAGCCAGATAATCCACCACAGTGAACGTCCAGAGAAAGTCTATCAAGGAAATTAACATCAATATGTCACCTTACAAACTTTACATTCTTTTTAGTTAAATTGAATAGTTGGTGCATCTTTATTAGCTAGGACACTTTTGCACAGCAGTGCTTTTAGCTAAATCCTAATCTACAATAGCAACATGCTCACAATAACAATGTTAATATGCTGATGATTAGCAGGTACAATGTTTACCATCTTTATTACAAATCATCCTGGGGGGAACATTAATGTGCGTACCATATTTCATGGCAATCCATCCAATAGTTGTTGAGATATTTCAGTCATGACCAACCAGCCAATAAAAAAACAATAGTCTTGAGTAAATGGCTAAGAGTTTAATTTGCCGTAGGGCACAATGCCATATGGCAGATCATAATCTAGATATAGATAGAAACAGTAAATAAATTATAATAACTATGAATTATGACTGTATGTGTCTCTTCTTTAGTTTTAATTCCCATGTTCCATGTAGTTTAGAAGCAGTTTTACATCCTGTGCCGCAACATCACTGCAATCCCTGGAATCTGGCATCTATCGCATTTCTCGCTGTTTCTTTTAAACTAACTGTGCTTAGTTTGCTCACTTACAAATGACCAGGCTTCACACTGTTTCTCAGCAATAAAGTTGGCTTGTGCTGTATTTAGTTCCTGCAGGCCTCCTTCCCTCCATGTACCTGTGAACAGTACTTTCCCCGTGGAGCAGATTAGAGGTCTTGTTCGAGAGTTAAGTTAGTTAGTTCATTTAGATTTAAGACTGCAGTGAGGTAATGATCTGCCTGCCAGGCTTTGTCTCTAATCCAGCCAGTCTGACAGACCTCTTCCCTCTGTCAGCTGGACCCCAGCATCAACCCCAACACACACACACACACACACACACACACACAGGCATCCATACTGTAAATGTATACACCCCCACGTATACTATACACAGGCAGTGGCTTTGCCCTTCCCCAAAATTCCCAGTGATCCTGGAGGCTATAATTATCTTGTGAGCGTAATAATAACAGACAACTAACTGAATCCATACACATTAACCAATCTGTGTGTGTGGGCTTGTATTGCTATATTTGTGAGGACCAATCTCAGTTTTAAACTTTTGTAGTGAGGGGATATCTGCAATGTGGGGACATTTTGGCTGTTCTCTACTACTTCAAATGACTTTTTGAAGGTTAAGATGTGGGGGGGGGGGGGGGTTTGTTGCCCTACGCTGGCCCTTCAATAAAAATATCAGTATATGTTATTTTGGGTGTACGTGCAGTATGGGTACCATAATATAATGTGTGTGGGTGTATAATTATGTATTTCTGTTCCTGTTTGTAAGGGACATGGTGGAGCAGAGTAGACAGCCTCGATCTCAGCCATGACTTGAAGTTACACTTGAATTTCTGTTTGTGCTTTATATTTTACAGTAGTCTGCAAGGTTGTTTGGCCTGTTTACATCTCCCCTTCTGTCCAGGATAAATCCCAAACCCGATGGATAACTTTGAACATGTTTATTATACAGGTTGAACTGTATTAAGCCAGATTTTGCAGTATATTGCTCTGCTGAGATAAACCCTGTCTACCTGAGGATTCATTGTTTGTTTAGCAAACCTTGGATTGAGTTATAAATCTTCCCTGACACTGACTGTATGTCTCTATTAGCTACAGTACCAACCAGGGACGCATAAAACTGTGTAATTATCACTCCTGCTGCACAGGAAGCCTCTCTGGGTGCTTACATCTCTCTCAGTCGGCTTTCATTGTGCACAAGGTTATGATTTATTTTTAAGCAAATTAATTAGCATGAAATGAATTGATTAATTATATAAATGAAGTTGTCACCAGCTGTGCAGATCGACTGCTGCACCTCTAAGATGCCACAAATAATCAGGGTTAATTCTTTGCTTTGTCTGTACATCTGATGTGACAGTTGAGAAAAAGGATTAATTAGGATTTTCTGTTTGGGTTCATCAAACTATCAGTTTTGCCCTTTTTAGCTTGTTGAGCATTGAAAGACTGGGGCACAGAGAGGTGATGCAGAAGGCCCTGAGTCTGGTTGCTGTTTATAACTACCAGGACTCCTGATTTCTCGTGTAGTTAACAACATTTATATGCAGATGTTGTTTCTAAAGGCATATTCTTTAAACCAAACTGGTTTAGGAGGATTTCTATATTTTCCTACTTTGATCCAGTGCCAAAGGAACTCAGGAAAGCTTATTTTCTGTTGTCACATGCAGTTTGTAAATTAAACTGTTAGATTAGCCTAATTTTGTTGGGGTCTGCAGCATCTCCATTTAATGGTTACTGCTACTCAGTAGCATTAATTCTTGATAATTATCGCAAGTAATAATAAAATCCAACACAAACATATACAGGCACAAGCAGGAAGTGGATTGTTTGATAGGTTATATGTTTATTAATAGAGAATATTATCAACTAAGAGTACAGAAATGACGGGGCATCCTGGTGGTATAGACCATGAATGTCCCCAGCATGAGTTGAGTCAGGGACCTTTGTTGCATGTCTCCCCTTCATTTCTCTACTGTCAAAAAAAGCCATAAAATGCTCCAAAACATACTATTAAAAATAATACAGAAATGGAAATTAGTTTTTTAGATCAGCCATCCATCTTTGTGTGCAACTACATTTTACTGGAGATGCTGCATGACCACATAAACATCCTGTAATTGAGCGAAGCTAGGCTAACTGCACTGCTGCACTTCAAAGAAAATTTAAGGAAGGCTATGAAGATTTATGAGGACCTTCATACTGATGACTAGCTTTGTCGCTATACATTATACAGCACTGCTTCTGTATCAGTGGGTTGACATGTATAGACCTTTGCCGACAGCACACTTCTCTAAAACGTTGATAGTGTTTTTAACACTTAGTTTTCATCACAGAATCGAAGGCTTAATGAATCTGAGCTGCTTTCATGAGCCAGCCGTGCGGGGCTATGTTGAATGACTAATCATTTGTTCGGATCTTTTCTGGTGCCTTCCACTGTGTACCAGCAGGATGAAACAATTACCCCAGCAACAAAAGCTAATTGCAATGATAACAGGAGCTGCCCTCAGGTGCTACCCAGAGAGAACGCCACATACACCCCACCACCCCAACCCACTCTCTCAGGATGCCAAGGAAACACTTTCCCAGCTTGAATACATCCAGTGATCTAATCATGAAGCTGCAGAATCTCACAGAAACATGAAACCACTAAACCTAAATATGCACACTCAACCCGTCACGTGTACCGTCATCTGTTGGACTGGATCAGGTTCAGGCATCATTTGTTCCAGCTCTGAGATTTCTGCTAAAGGACTGAAAACACACAGCCGTGACACTCAGTGTGTATGTATAGGATTTGTGTGGAGGAGGGTGGGGTGGGGGTGGGGGACACATATGTCTGGCCATGTGTGCAGGGAAGTACTTTGCTTAATTCAAAAACCTGGGAATGTGGCCTTTTTCTTCACCATTCGCCTTATTTGACATGAGGAAGTGCTCAGTGTGGCAGAAGCCTTCATATCCTCTCTGCCCTTGTTTTTTCTCTCTGCTGTCTAATCATCCACTTCACTCTCTGTGCCCTGTACTCCTTTTGCTTTTCTTCTCATCCCTCTCAGGCTGCCATTTGAGGTAAATATTATTCAGCCTCTACTGAGAAATCTGCTTAGTCCAGCAGAAACAAGGTGAAATGCTCAGACAGGAGCTGTTGGCCAAATCAAGTCAAGCTGATCCTTTTTAAGAAGCAGACTAGTGCTTTAAAATCAGAATACATGTGCTGTCTATGCACCAATACAAATATATTGTCAACTAATGGCAAAAATACAAATGCTCGTCTGATTAGCCTGTCAGTGTGGCGTGAGAAACATACAGTATTCCTTTTGTTTATTCATGAGCTGGTAGTGGGGAAATGCTTATGCATTTTTAAAGACGTGGTCTATAGAATACACAAGAGGGGAAAATACCAGCAAGCTGAAACCTTCAGAGGATTGGAGCGGCCTGAAGAGAGAAACCATCCCAATGATCAGTCAGCTGTAGTTCATTCGAGCTTTCTGCGCCTTAGTGAAACCGCTATAATCAATATTCTTTACATTAGCAGTACTGACTGCGTAAATGAAAGGGGTTGACAAATATTACCTATTACCCTCAGTTCTACGCAGTGTTTTCATCTTTTATCTCATAGTTTAGGTTTTACGGTTTAGATTGCAACTTCATTGTTTTGATACACTGACATTTTCAGCAGCATTAGGCTCTAATCACCAATATGCTACCTGGCCAGCACCAAGCGGCAGATAAACAAAGTTAGCGACTAGTGACATTCAAAGACACTAATATTTCCCTCAGGAGTTGATGGAGACCAAAACAGAACTAACAGAAGAGAGAATAATGAACTTACATTCGGCAGGTGACCAGAAAAATATCTCCAAACAAATGCTGATAATGCTCTGTGTCTGCTGGATGTGTAAATTAGCAACTGTTTGTTAAAATGTTAACCATATGATAATATGTTCTGCTGCCTCCAAGGGGCAGTTATTGATTGCAGGCTGAGCCTTGGTGAAATGTTATTAATTTCACCTGTGCTTTTCCTACTTTGACAAGTCAAAATAGGTTTTAAACACCTTTTTATATTGTAATGTTTCATCCACAAAACTAATGTAACACCAACAGCAGTTACAACTTGCAATATTAAGTTAATCACTGAAGTTCTCTGACCATAATTCATATATTGTAAAGTTCTGTTTTCCTGTTTATTCCTATTTGACCTTCAGATCTTCCTGTTATGTACTTTCCTGCTCTGAACAGCAGTTTGATTCATCACATTATTTTAATGTCACTGATTGTGATTTTCAGCAATAGCTGACCTTTTTCAGATTATCGCCTGCTATCCCATCATCACAAACACATAGTCATTCTATTTTCTTTGCCTCTCATCTCTGTCATCATTCTACTCAATCACCCTGTTTTAATTTTATTTGTGTCGTCGGCCAAAGCAGCTGTGATGTTAAGCAGCTATCATGTGGCCTATTGTGCCTTGTCTTCTCGTTGTCATGTGACCTAGAGAAAGTCCACCACTCTCTGAACTAGATCACACACAGAAGCATTTAGCACGCTGTCAGAAGTGGCTGAAATTAGCTGAGCTGCTCTGTGAAGGTCTAGTTCAGCGCTTCAGTTAGTCAGTCATGCAACCAAAGGAACTAACTAAGAGAAGTTGTCTCAGCTAGATCACCATCCTCTTTCTCTTCTTTGTTTGGCTCTACATACCATGATGTATTGATTGAGCCATGTACTGTGTGTAAAGAGGGAGTAGACGAGATGCCCGCTTTATTTCTGACTGCTTGAAGAGAACTGAAACCGTCGGCGTCAAGCTGGAGGCATTCCATCCCTCTAGCCCAAACTCCTCCAGAAATAGGGCCTGTTTTTGTAAGAAGATCCATCACAGAGATCCAGCCACCTCCCTCCTCCCCTCCCTTTCCTTTCCCAGCGAGACTCTGGTGGTCTGTTGGGTCTCTGAAGTGGAGAGAAGTGTCTGTTATGTGATTAGAGAGTCTGTTTAACTTATTTAGAGATACATGAAACATGATGTCTGTAGTTATCCCTCATGGTTTTGCATTCGGAATAGGAGGTACTCCTCAAATGTAGAGGCAGGAAACTTTTCAAATTGCTTATCAGTGATGAAACTGATTATTATTTTCCGCTGGAAAGAATGATTATTGTTTTAGTTGATCTAAATCTTGATATATAAGGAGTAAGACTCAGAGATTTGGGTGAGGTTAAGGATGAATCTTTGCGCCTGTGTCCCGGCTGTCAAAAAGGATTTTTGATTTTATCTAGAGTGAATTGTTGAGTTCAGATTCTGTGCCATGTTTGAATGTATTTAAAGAACTTCACGTTTGCATCTGCTTGTGTTAATGACAAATGTGTTTCCTGTTTGATTTTAAAGTTCCTGTTTGTCCTAGAAGGAGGATATTTATTACGTAACCTTTTTTGTGGTCATCAGCATCTACATGTACACTCACATCCTGACATGTCAAACAGAGATTTAATCAAACCATCTCTTTGAATCCATTGTTCAGCAGTATACAAATGTCATGGATAAACTGTGTTTTAATATAATATTGCTGCTGGTTAACTCGACAACAGTTGTGCAGCGGTGAATGATGGGTATTTGACAAAGGGAGGGTGGTTGAAATCCGTCTGTCAAGTGAGCTTTAAAGGCTTCTCCCTCAGCAACGACATGACGTTATTGTGCAGTTTATACTCTTTCTAATATTGTTGCATGGAAATCAACACCTGTATACACCTGTAATGTGTCAAACAGGTTATTTTATGAGAAGATTTCAAATGAATGTATGTTGATATTGAGTCCTCTCACTGTTAAATTATTGTGTAGCGCTTAGAACTTGTCTTGTGTTTCACTCTGAACTCCTTACATTTTAGGGGATTTCATCCAAAATGTGCAACATTTCACTGTGCTTCAAATGCTGGATATCAAGTGCATCAAAAACCAACATTGAGACCAGTCTGCAGAAGATGTGCAGCGTTTGAGTGAAGCCAATAGAAGCGCTGCCACCTCATCCCTGCTGAGTTATTTGAGGCCGTTCAGACAACCGCACAGGAACTGGAGAGCAGACGATGGCAGGAAAGTGTCACACTGTCTTCCTCCTGCAGAGCGGCACAACCAAGGACAAGGTTGTCAGAGGAGGAAAGGGGGGGTAGTGGGGTCACATGTTGGCATTTGGATGTTACTGGCATCCTCAGGGCCTTAAAACAAGTCCCACCCCCTGATAATAGCTGTGAAAGACGATGTCTGCTTATTCACATAACTGCTTCATTTTTTATTGTTAGTGTAATTGCTCTAAATTGCTATGGGTACAGCATTGCAGCGTATAATCCTATTTACTCCAGGCTCTCTATTGAATAGTCATGGTAATAGAGCCGTTGATCATACTTTTGGTTCTTGTCATCATTTCTAGCTTTTTTCATACTCTCAAGTGCTGCTTTTATTTTGTGTTAAGCTGCTGGGAAGTCTCTCTAAAGGCGTCAGACATATCTCCAGTATATCATTCCAAAGTCTTACTCATTGTTGTCTATTAACTATTTTGATAATCAATTAATTGTCAGTTTTAAATATGCTACACTTTACTGCTAGCTGCTTTCAGTTTCTCAAATGTGAGACATCACTTTAGGTTCTGGCAAGTTTTGGTGAGTGAAATTTCTGGCATGTCTTAGATTAAACAATTGACTGGTTAATTGAGAAAAGTACATTTTGCAAATTGCTTTTTTTCCTATTAACTTTTGCTGATGCAGTTAACTTTTGAGATGAAGGCACCAAAAATACCTCAACAGTCAGTGAGCACATCAGCGATGCTCTTTAGTTTGCTGTTCCTGGCCCTCGCACCTTCAGGCTGCTAACGTGAGTCTAACTGCCAGAGAGCCGGCCCTGAGGTGTTGAAAGTGAAAATTAGAGAAGCGTTTAGCCACTTCACAGGTTCTCCAAGTTAACTTCTCCTCTGCCGGTCCACATCACATCTCCACCTTCTGTCATGTGTTTCCATACTGAGGCAAACATCTTCAGGCACATATGGTGCTACGGTCGTAACAGTAGTCACACATAACACATATGACTGTTTATTTTATAAACTCTGTATCTTGTGAAAGTGGTCATTTTGTGATGTGATTTGTGATCGTGCCTAAACCACGTAAGTCAATAGCCAAATGTGTCTTTTTAGTGAATTTATTCCCTTTCAGCTTCGAGGTTGTGAACATGATTATTTTATGCTTCCTCGTAGCTGTGTGCTTGTGCTTGATGTGCAACTTTTAATTAGCTTTTTACCAAATGAGTCTGGCGAATTGGCGATATGCTTGCTGATCAAACACTTTTTTGGGGGCGTTTTTAACACACTCTATCATTACCCGACACATCGCGCACACCCTCCTACACTGATGCCTCTAAACATTTCTTGATGTGCTGCAACGATGCCACAACACCACAGTAAAGGCCGGGAGGGATCAGGGAATTTTCCAGGGTTCAGTTTTAGGCTGAGGTCTTGTTTATAGCTTTTATGGCAACCCTCCCTCTCCTCAGCACACACAAGCTGTCAGATTTCTACAGTGGTAGTATGTTATTCCTAATGTGGTAACTTGTAGTGGTAGCTGCAGAAAGGTGTGGCTCAACAGTGACCCCTCAGCTAACCAGATAATCATACAGTAGCTCTGTTTCACTCGTTTTATTTTATTGACCACCATCACATTTTATATTCTGCTCAACAGTAACAGTATGAGAATTAAAAGTGCAGTGAAGCATCTTTAAAATCCAATTTGCTCTTCTATTTAGAGAACGTGCCCACTTTCCAGTTATGTTCTGTTCTATTAGCTTTTATTGCTCAACTTAGGTTTCATAAAAGCTTCTTTCATGATTCTTTTTCAAAAGTTGGGACATGATAGTAGGGGTTGCATGTATCTACTCCTGTACTGACAAGCAAAATAAAAAGAAACCCTCCATGAGAAAATAAGTCTCTAAATGTCTCTCCACAGTCAGCAGAACAACGTCACAAAATTTGACTCTTGTTATGTCCTCTCTCTCTCTCTCTCTCTCTCTCTCTCTCTCTCTCTCTCTCTCTCTCTCTCTCGCTCTATCTCTCTCTCTCTCTCTCTCTCGCTCTCT
>JAVQJL010013923.1:0-17021 GCA_036024295.1 Nannoperca obscura
CGGTCGAGACCAACTTCCACACAAAGACCCAACGTTCCCACATTGAGCAGCACTAGGCAACAACGGCAAGGAAAAACTCCCTTTTAACAGGTAGAAACCTCGAGCAGAACCAGGCTCTAATGTTATGTTTTAGTGCACACATGAAGTCCCCCTCATTTTGATGAGGTTCACTCTCCTCCAGCTCTCTCTTACTGTAGGGTTTTCCCATTACAGTGCAGATAAGCAAGGCAAATTATTTGCACGTCTTTTTATGTTTTGGTCCAGGAAAATGCAATAACGTCTGTTGTTGCAGGATTTCGGCAGTTGTGATCATAACTTATCCATCACCCAGTGTTATACTGTTTGTGCTGGCTGCCAACTCTATGCGATCTCTGTATGTTGATGGAAACAGTTGTTATGTGTGTGTAGTCTTGTAGGATTCAATAATCTAGAAGATCTGTTCCCAGCTTTACCTGTTTACTGATGTGTCAGAAGAGCAGGTCTCCATTCATGATCTCATAAAAAAGGAGGTTCTGCTAAAATAAATAAAGGTCCAACACAGCCAGGAACACAAAGGTCTTAACTGAGATCTATAGATGTCTTAAGTCATAATTCCACTGATCTGCAGCATGTTGGCCTTTTGAGTGCTCATAAAATCAGGTTCAAAAGTTTTGTCTAAGCCCTTACTTTTAGTTGTGGTATTTCTGCCTGAATAGCTGCAGCATTTTTAGGCACTTTTGCCTGGAAACAGTACTCTAAATCTCATTTGTACTGTGTGACATTTCAAAGAGCAGTTAAATATCACTTTAAGCCTCAGCACCAACAGATGAATGCACACAGGCTCTATTGTACACAAAGCTGAATAAACATAAAGGCACCTCAGAGTGTTAGATATTATATCAAATGTTTCCAGAGAACTTAAGTGTCAATCTTCTGCTGTTTGAAAAATGAACTGAGGAGAGGATGATGCCTCTTCGCCTCCCTAACTGTATTTTGCAGCTCCCTCCTGGACTCCACACTTCCATTTCTCTTCCAAAAGTGCAAATGTCCTCTGAGCTTCTTTGAAAAAGGGGATGAATGTGAATTGTTGCCCTGCAAGTGAGGTGGAGCATTATTCCCAGTGAAGGGCTGTGATTTAGCAAAAGTCTTGCCTCGCAGAAAGCAGAGCCAGGCAGAATGAAGGCAGGTGCTCAGAGGTACAGTATAGATCTGAGGGTAATGAACTAATTAAAATGGGAAGCTCCAAAAAGGAGTTAAACAATGGCTTTAGAAAGAAAGTCCTTTCCAGTCCGAGAAGGTGTGTGAGAGCTGACAATCCCCCTCGGTTAGACTGGAACTGCAAATGATTCCATTTAATACTGCATTTCTCATTTCCCTTGTGTAAAGTTTGAATAATCAGGCTCATTTTAATATTCCACATTCACTGAAGTTTACAGTAAACCTAAGAAAGCAGGACGAGATGAGCGGCTAAAGAAGCGGGTTTGGGTCATGTGGTCTCAAATCAACTCAGACAAAAGTACCTGAACAGCAAGTTCTTTGAGAAATTGGATTCCAAATTCCACCCTTTCTTACACATTAGCCACACTGGACACATTGCTCAACTCTGCATTCTGCTCACAGCAAAAGAATACCGTTTGAGAAGTGTTTGGACTCCATTGAGCATGTCTAACAGGCTGGGTGGTCTGTGGTGTTTTCCACCGAAGAATTCCAAAAGAACGAGAGAGGAAACCGTTCTAACATTACTGATTACTTGCTCAATACAAACGTTTGGGCTTGAGTTTATGGGGTTTAAATGTATGTGACTTAGAGCAGTGGTTCCAAACCATGTTTTGTCCGACATACCCCACAGCCTTGTCAGATGAGCTAAATACCTTTTTATCATAGCGCTTTGATACAAGGGATGGCTTTATGGTATGGTTCAATGGTATTTTTTTTTAGTTTTGGCCAAGTTTGCCTTTGTACTACTGACATTTGGAGTAGTATAAATACAGTTGACTCAGGTTGGTGGAAAACTGAGGTATGTCTTGTCAAATTACCCGCGCTTCACAATTACCCCCTGGTAACTGAAGAAGTACCACGTGGGGTGCAAGTACCCTGGTTGGGAATCACTGAGCTAAAGCAGCCCAAATGTGGGATTAAGTCTGATAAGATGGAATTTGATGTAAAAATCATGCAGCGTGTTGCTTTAAATAATTCCTTAACACTCCAAGTCATTTTCAAACTGTGTCTGGCCCTCATCATCAAGGTGAAGAGTGACTCCAACAATGGAAAACTAATTTGGGTGAATATGTCAGCTTCATATGGTTCATTAAAAGCGCTGAGCGTGCTCTCATCACAGCTGTACATTTTGCTGAGTTGGTGTAACTGATCAGAATATCCTGCGAGTCCCTCAGTTGGGTCGTTCAGTGTGTGAACCTGCTGTTAACAATTATGTTACACTGAAAAGCTTAGATAAGGGTGAGCAGGGAATTGTTTAACCTTGTGAAAAGACAGAAATCGGGAGATGCTGTATTAAGACAAACATGTCAGTCAATGTGCAGGAACATTTGTGTTCTCATCCGAGATCTTTTCCTGAGGTGGGCTCGTACGAGTGTTCAGTCAGATTCAACAAACCTGATGAATGAACCCCATACGTGAGTGACACCAATATTTTAAATGACAAAATTTGGCTGCAAAATCTATTTATTTCGATTACTTCATTTCACAGGGGTGAAGTAAATCCGTGCAAGTCTTTGGTCTCAAGCTTAACTTCAGCAAACGTTGATACCTGAATTTGCACTGCTGACCAACAGCAAACCATCTTGACAGTGCTGACCTTTTAGGGCACTTGTCTTTAACCCTGTTAGGATCGCTAGTGTGGACCCAAGCGCAGACTGAGGCATGGCAGAATGGAGGAAACAGAGTTTATTGAACACACAAATGAGGAGGCGGATTGGGAGGAACAGGTACCAGATAAAGGGAGGTGAACACAGGGAGGACAGATGGCGAGGCTGCTCCCAGGTTGAGTGAAGTGAGTAGACAGCAGAGGATGGACGGACAGGCAGGCTGGGAAGCAGGGCAGGATCTGGAGTGAACTGCTGACGTTGAAAAAAGAACAATTAGTCTAATAATCGAACAAGACACAGCTAAGCAGAGGGAACTAACTAGAATAACTAGCAAGTGGCCAAGCGCACACGCTACCACAGTAATTGATGTAATGATCTAGCGACGTTTGTCTGAAGAGTAGGAGTATATATGCAGCGGGTTAACGAGGTTCATGAGGGATAGGTGGGAGCGATCAGGTAGGAAGGCAGGTGCGTGGAATGAAGCTCAGCCATGTCCCCACAATCCAGACTCAGGATGACAGAAGAGGGGAAGGAAAACACAAATGTCAGCAAAGAGTAAGAATTACTTCAAAGTGTCAGACAGACAGACAGCTAGTAGATTACTAGCAGGTCAGTAGAGAAAAAGTTACACAATTCGAAAGTATTTTTTACGTACTTTTTACGTTTATTACAGCTATTTCTTTCTAGCTTTGTCCACTTAATCTCTCAGTTATGATATTACTGGACTCCCCAAAATAATTGATTTAGTAACGTGACAGTTGTGCTCACATTCAGGTTTACCAGAAAAATAAACTGGTTGCTATTCTATCAAAACTGATGGCTTGTTTATAACCCGTCTGATTGTCTGACCGTTTATATCTGATGCCCCACTTGACCCATTTTTAGCGCTATCACCGCATTTCAATATCTCAGCAATTACTTTTGGGAGGTGCAATGTTATCATAACCCATTGACTTTAATCTAAGAGGTAATAAACTGTAGTTGTCCTTGGATTGAATTAAATAACTAAAGTAATGAAGACATGAAGTTAGATGCAAGAAAAATGTCTTGTTAAAATGATACATGATTAAAATGCGAGGTGGGCCAGTAATAGAGATGGACACAAGGAGACATTCCATCATAGGCAATCTTACACAGGTCTATGACAAAATTGGTACTTATAAATCACTCAAGACTTAATGTGCATGAGGCTCAGTGTCTCGTGAGGGAAAAAAACACTGCAGTGTTTAAAGCCACTTTTCCGATGTGTCACTGTTGTGTCACATGTCCAGGCGGGGTTTATTCTCTGTCCCTTTACTGCCTGCCGTTTAATATGAAGGTCACTTTATTGTGTGTGTGGCTGAAGCAGCAGCAGCAACAGCAGCAGTGGCCACTGTGTCAGTCCTGCTTAGCGCTCCTGTGTACGCTCCACTTGGCAGCAATAGACTGCATTGTCCACAGCTATGTCCGGAGCAAGTCCTTTTTATCCTTTTTTGCAGGGATACACTTGCACTTGGATGTCCTATTTCTTCTGTGTGTGCCTTAGGGGAGACACACATGAGTAGTGAGTGTTCCCTGACCTCCAGATTCACCCCAGACATTACACGGTCAGGCCAGGATCAGGCCAATCCAGTCCAGGCTAGCCACAGCCCAGAGCTATTACCTCAAGGAGCAGTGCAGCTTGTGGACTCCAGGACTAGAAAGAGAAAATGTTGCATCCTAGATGGGAGTTTCTGCAAGCATGTGTATGTTGATGCTGTGGCACTTCTGATGCAGTGACAAAAGAAAACAACAACAGTCCGGCGCAGTAAGACATCACACAGCCCGTCTGTATTACGCCACAAATACAGGCAGGCAAGGACACGCTGCTACACTTAAACCAAGATGAAAACGTGCAGCACAGCGCTGACAGCAAAGAGAATTTACTGCTTGCAAATCAAAAAGATTATTTTATTATGCCTCACATGAGTGGGAATGAGGCAGACACCCACCCCCACCCTCCACCTGTCTCCATCAGTTGCATATTTTGAGAATTGCAGTGCAGCAGTATGTTCTGCCAATGCAGAACTCCAATTATTTCTCACTGTTGGGTAGTGATTGCACACACAAAATAAAATGAACCCCACCATACATGACTGCAGAAATATGGCTGAAGAGGTTGGATGTGTTGTGTTTCAGATGACTCATGGGTTTTCTGGTACCAAAAAGGAAGAAAATTGCTACATTGCTGAGCTTATCAGGAATGCCTCCACATCCTTAAACTTAGATAATCATGACATTAGAATTATTACTCTGCTGCACGTTCTCCAACCACCCTACATTCAAACTATAGTTCACTGATAAAGCTTCTCTCTGGCAGGCAGGTCTGTGTATTAAACTTTGATTGTCAATCTGGCAACATACACCTACCTACCGCTTCATTAATTACATTGCCCTGCAATTAGCTCCTCGTTTATCCAGTTTTAATTAACTGTGAAATTATGGATCCTTCGTATTTGGAGGTGGCGTCTCATCTCCTGGTGTATTTTGGTCTCTTCCTGAATATATATTTGCTCATTATGACTATGAAATCTTGCTATCCAGTGGCTCTGCTGCTGCTTCTTTGGATGCTAAAGGAAGGTTGTGTGTGTGTGTGTTTGTGTGTGTGTGTGCGTGTGTGTTTGTATACATGTGTGTGCTGAGAGTTAGTAAAGGACAAGGCCAAGGGCAGAAGGGGGGGCTATGTGTTTGTGTGTGTCAGAATGACTCAGAGTGCAGCAGTGTTCCTCAGTTATCACACACTATGGGAGGAAGAGCTGTGTCTTTGTCTTCTCTGCATCCACTCTCTCTTACACACACACACGCACACACACACACAGTTGTGATCTGCACTAGATTACAGTTTACTACAAATAGCATAGCAGTAAAGGGTCCAATTTGAAAAAATTGCAGCATCGGCCCACCCGCTGGTGAAACACATTCACGCCCACACCAGCTTTGTTTACGATGTAATTTTCTCAACTCAAAGATTTTTTATTCAACACATTTAATCATATTGTTTGAAGTGGTTTGATAAGCATTTAGATACATTTTAAAGATGTGGATACTATCAACAAAATCAGACAGAAATGTATTTTAAGTTTTTGGGTTAACGTCCAGAGGTATGTATTTATCAAGCATTCGGTTTTTGAGCTCTCTTAAATACATGGTATCGTTGTGTCCTTTTCTTCTGCAATGTTTCAATGACACTTGAGAATCGGTGCCACCAACTGTTAATTTTGCTGCGCTCAACCCCTAATATTCACAGTCGTGGATGGAAATAGACATTCATTTGCATTTTCTGAAAATTGTGTTAAAATGTGCACTGTATTTGGATGGAAACCTGACTATAATGAAAACAGAATGTCCTTCATAAAATATGCACATATAGGTCAACTGTGCAGCAGCTTACTATGACCCATATTTACATTTATTGTTAGGCAGTGACCTAAAGTGCGACAAAATCTTCATTGGGAGAAGGTTGGTGTGGACGGATGGGTTAAACAACACAAGACTTTCACCCAGGAGGCTGCTGTTCATGTCCTGTGTGAAACCAAAAGTCAACTTTGAGTTGTTTATCTTTTTTAAGTTACGTTACTAACTTAGTTATTTTAACTTAAACCATGACCTTGTCCTAAACCTAACCAAGTAGTTTTGGTGCCTAAACCTAACCGAACTGCTTCTGTTTCACAACGTTAAACGTTGTATATTATTGTTACCATGGCGATGAAGGTCCGGTACACCTATATATGTCATTTTGGAAGTCATTGGAAACAGACCTATTCTGTCGTTTAGGTTGGAGGAATTAAAAATGAAAGAGCATTTTAGGATGCCAGACAACGTACTAAAAAGTCGTGATAAATGGCAAGCTATGGTTGTGGTTTAACGTGTAGTCTGCCATTGTATCTTGGCCTCTTGACTGTATGAGTATTTAATCTGACAATGTGGCCATCTCGAAAGGCTAAGTATTGTGTAGTCTGACCCCGGTAGAGTAACAGGTGGGTTTTACATCAAATACCTCCTCAGACCAGGTATAAATCACTTGAGGAACAGAGTGTTTTGTGCTGTCAAATCCTATTCAAACGCTCACCAACTGTTTTTGTGGATGATACATAGGCCAATAGTACTTATTATAATCCCCTCCTAAACTGTTTTAACATCCTCTGCCCTCAGCTTATTTAGAGAGCTGGATGTTTGCTTACTGCAATTCAGAACCTCCCACACAATGACATTAGCTTCCTCTTCGGAGGAGCTTTTGTGTTGAAGCCAAACAGTTTTCTTCCATCATGAAAAACCAGAGCACTGTGACATGGAGTTCAACACTCTTCTAAGACAGAGGTGATTTCACTCACCTGTGTAAACTGCTGTTTAAAATCAAATCCTGTTTGCTGGTTTCATCATTCAACCATCAATTAGTTTAATTACTAGCCTCATTAATGTAAGTGTTCCGTGACATATATTGTGGTTATGGACATGGTCACGTTGGCTTATCAAGCTGAATGTCTACGTAGGGTCTTCATTTAGAAGTCTCAAGACTTTCCACCTAATGATGTGGAAAACAATAGTTGTTTGTTAGTCTGATGAAGAATGGTGAGTTTAAAATGTCACCTCTGTTAACAGACTGTATGCAAATGCTTCCAAACATTTTGCACCCCTGGAATCTAATTATGAGTCATGTCACATACAGCCAGGGCTTGTAGCTCAGTCAATCAATGTTGCTTAGATCCAGTGAATCAAAGCATAAACAACGTAGTTTGGTTTTTCCAATTTGACAGTGCCAGCAGACCATTAAGAACGTTATATTTCACTAATTTCATGCATTTCTCCCCACAGTTGCATTGGTGGAACGAGGTTGGTCGGTGTCATCTCTGTGTAGAGTATGTATACCAGTGCCTTGTCATATTGTTTCATGATGTAATGTAGAAAGTAGCAGAAAGTAGTAGGGTTAGTATAGCATAGTTAATATATTGTATTAATTTTAGATGTTGTATTATTATTAAGGGAATGTAAGGGAAAAGTGAACTGGCTAGTAAAGGATTAGTTTGACAATTAATTTGCTATTTGCTATCTTGATTTGAGTTAGATGAGAAGATTGATGCCACTCACATGTCTGTAAGCTAAATATGAAGATAGCCAGCAATTTATTAGCTTAGCTTAGCATAAAGACTGGAAACAGCTAGCCTGGCTATGTCCAAAGTTAAATATCTCCCAGTGTCATGGCATCATTGTGATGCCAGAAAATAGCCACATAACCCAATAACCCCCCATAACCCACAACTTGCTGTTTTAAGTATTGATATGGATTAAACTAACAATAAATAATCTGTTAATCAGTGAGCTTTAGAGGTGCTGGTATGTGGATTTCATTACCTTTGGACAGAGCCAGTCTATCTATTTCCCTGTGTCCAGTCTTTATGCTAAGCTAAGCTAAGTGTCTCCTGGCTCAATCTTCATATTTAGTGTACTGAGAGAAAAATTGCATTGATCTTGACATCTAACTAAGCAAAAAAAGTGTGATTTCTAAAATGTCAGTCTATCTCACACTGGTCACAGTGTACTGACACACCCTGGATTACACTTCTACATCACTGCATCAAGGTGAAAAACCAAACCACTGGACGTCAGCAATAACAGGCTATTCATGTTAAGTTGCTCTTTAAGTATAAGAAGGTGCATTGATGGCTATATTTCTAATGAAAACAGCAAGTGAAACTTTCAAATAGAAAGACTTTTAAATTCCAGTACAAGATTAAACAGTTACTGAATTCAGCACACGGACAGCAGTTGTTTTGGGGGTTTTTATATTACATGACTTCATATGTAAAATACTAAGAAACAATCAGGTGAGAGGTGCATTTACTGATAAATGAAAAGAACTCCATGTACTTTTTCTACCTACAGTAGGTGAATGATGAAATGTCCATTCAATTTGTCCATTTGTGCCTTCCTCTAGATAGAAAAGAAAATGCTCTCTGTATATAGACCACAGAGTAACGCAGTAATTGCAAGAGTCCTTCTGCTGGCTAACTGAAAGGGATTGGTTTGTTTGAGTACACTTAAAAGCAAGTACTGTTTAAAAAGCTCTAAAATAAAGTCATTGTAAACTGGCAGCTGTTGTGTCTCCGCTTGCATTCAGCATTCTTAATTAGTACAAGCAGTGTAAAGATGGCTTACAACAGAAGTTTGCATTTGCAATTAGTATGGCTTCTGTCCAAATTATCTTTGACGGCAAAGATAGATACATGTGATACTGAATTAGACCCTTGTAAGTCAACAAATTGGATAAATCAACTTTGATTATGTTAGACTTCAAAATAATCGACATGAATTCAAGCTAAGTGCATCTGCTGTTGTCTATGAAGGATATAGCTACTGTACCAACTTTTAAAGTTTTAAGTCAGGGGTGCAGTCACCTAAATGTTGCTTCTGCAAGCCTTTGCAGGGGAGTGTGCTAACTGTAACTGTAGGTAGCAGAGGCTTGCACTGCAAACCTCCCAAACCCATTATGTGGATCTGCATGTCAAGCAAGCTGATTGGTTGACCCAACTGCTTCAGGTTCGAGACCGACAAGAAATAACATGCAATCATATACTGAAAACCTAAATAAAAGAAGCACATGAACATGTCTCCCATGTACAAAAGGAAATGACTGTCAACATTTATGGTACCCTCCTAAACTGGAGATCCTCACAGTGTAGAAATGTTGAAACAACATACTGTAGCACGACGTTAACTGTCTATCATTCGCAATTACTTTATATCTGTGGGAGATCCATCATGCTGTTTGCATGCTATGTGAAACATTAATGCTAACTTGCTCTTTGTAATATTGGACACTGTGCATGTTATTTCAACCTAATTTATTGGAAATGTTATCAAGTGTTGCATAGCTAGCTAGTCCTATTCCGGGTCCAAACCTATACAGTTTTTTGTTCAAAACTGCAGTTTTAAACCCACTACTGTATAGGGTTGACATTAAATGAAGTGATATAGAAAGCTATTTATGTGTCGCTCTTCACAGATATTTCACCAGTGTAGACACTGTCAGTTGGTACCAAAGATGAATGGCCGTTGGAAAACACTAATATAAAAATAAAAATAAAACTGACCAAATCTATACACAAGTCAAAACAAACACCAAAAAGATATATATTGATTTCTTAGCAAATATACTTTTTAATTGGCTTTGATAATATTTTATATAAAAACAGCTTAAATCTGAGCACATCAGTCAGTGGCCTACAAAGAGCTACATTAAACACAATACAAAGTCATCACTGAAGGATGTACTGTATATCATGAAGGTGAATGAGCTCATTATCTCAGTCTGTCTGAAGCTGAAAGAATTCAACTGAAAAGACACGCACACACATTTCTCCTAGCTCTGGCCCACTGCTCACTTACTATATCTGGTAGAGTGCACCAGGCGGAGGAACAGACATCTGAATGAGGTCACAGAGTTCACTTGCTTCTCCTCTTCTTCCACTCTGAATATTGTCCCTTTCTGGAGCCAGCCTGCCTAGTGGAACACTGTTTTCCTCTCCTCCCTCTCACCTCCCGGTAAAAACCATGGCATCCATCTCTCAGTGCATGGCGGGTTGCTTTGTGTCCTCCACATTCTCAGATAATGGGTTTTGGTGCAGCTTGCACAGATGGAGGCTCAGGGAGGGAGTCCATCATCAGATGTACCAGCCCCACTATCACCCCTTAAAACGCAGAGTCAACTCTATTTGTATCCCACCAGCATCTAAACACTTTCCCCTCATTTGAATCAGAAATGGTAGAAATTAGTGATGTGTTCAATGTGCAGCTGTCTTGCTAGAACAGTATACTGTGCTTTCTTTGTAATACAGTTGACATGTTTGATCGAATCCCGAAGATAAATAAATGTCCTTTTGGATTCTTTAATGTATCATTGATAAGATGTTACTTTGTTTTTGTAGGGCAGCGACGAGGGGGACGTGGACAAGAACAAGTGCTGCACGCTGTGTAACATGTCCTTCACCTCAGCAGTGGTGGCACAGTCACATTACCAGGGTAAAATCCACGCCAAGAGGCTAAAACTGCTACTGGGAGAGCAGCCTGCCATCACAACCAAAGGTATATCCCCCATTCAAAAGGCATTGTGGGTATAAATGATAGAGAAGCTACTCGTGTCTAAAGGGGATTTATTATTGAGAAGAAGAATAACTATGGAATGAGACACAGAATGCCATGTGTGGACAATGTATGGTAGTGTTGTTATGTACGTGTGAAGTAGAGTGCCCAAAAGCCAAATCCATATAGCAGCATGGCCACGAGAAGAACTCATGTTGGTATCAGCACTTAGTAAGTTTTGTTAGTGCACTTTTTAACTTTTGCCCTCATTTTGTATCTCCACATCGTTCAGTTATAAATCAGTCCTAAACTTTATCAAAGCCATGCTAGCACATGGAAGAAACTTAAAGGAATAGTTTCAATTTTGGGAATCATGCTTATTGGCTATCTTACAGAGGGTTAATAAGATGCCCCTCTCATGTCTGTATGGTGAACTTGATGCTCCAGTAGGTTAGCTTAGCTTAGCATAAAGACTGGAAGCAGGGGGAAAGAGCTAGCATGGCTCTGTTAAATCTTAAGATGTAACATGTTTTTTTGTTACCTTTGGACAGAGCAAGGCTAGCTGTTTCTCCTTCTTTCTCCCTGTTTCCAATCTTTATGCTAAGCTAATGTTTGGATGCAGGATAATACTATATGTAATGTTAAATTGTGGACAGAGTGATAAGAGACAGACATAGTGCTTTCTGTCAGCATTGTGATATGTAAAGACTCACCTCTGACCAGCATTCACAACCAGAGCTCGCTGTAGTCTGAGCTGTGGTCTGTTAGCGTGAGCTGCTAGCAGTCTTTAAAAGCCATACTTCATTCATATGAATGTTTTGTTTCTCTGTTGTTCTTCAATGACTGTTGACACATCTCTTATTCTGACTGTATGTTTTGCTTTGTTGAGAAACATTACTTACTGAGAAATGTTTTGACGCCTTTTTGTTCTGAAGGCTGAAATGCGTGTTAAAGGCCCAATTCAGAAATGGCCTTGCTTTGAACAGTACACCTTTTGTTCCAAGTTGCGTCTGGGTGCTAGCCTTGGACCCAACTCAAGTATTTAAGCAAGGGAATGTGTAGCGTAAATATTTCAGAATTCATGGAATGTTATTTCAGAAATAACACTAAAACCAACTTTTAGTGACTAGAACAATTTCCTATTGCTTTCTTTAGTTGTAGATGGGGGTTCAGAATGGCAGAGTGTAAGTTGACCACATTTGTAGAACATAAGTGAAAACTGTTATAGATAAGCAAGAAAATGTTACTTTGGTAAAATCAGAGATTCTGTCTAGATAACAGTAATATTGCCAGATTAGGTCTGGTCATCTATTGTGTATTAGTTTTACACGGATGGCTCAGTAATTTCAATCACGTTCCCATTAATGTTTATGTGTGAGTATTACACAGCCTTTATCCCATGGGAATAGTCTGTCCCTGTTCTACAATCTTAGTATGCAACTCACCAACTAAAGATACTTTGCTTGTTAGATGTGATTGGAATGTTTATAACATGCCTGAATAGTTTATGGAAGTAATAAAGTAATGTCTAGGAAGGTTATATATTCAAATAACCACATACAAACCATAGCACACTATACAGGTAATGTCCTGCAGCACTGATCCCATCTGAGCATGATCCAGTGGTTTTGACATAAAATCAGAAATTACCTGAACTCATTTGGTAAAACTGTTTGTTTAGAGAGAAAGAAGAACAACAAGTAATGCATAAAATACTGGGGTTTTCGAAAATGTTACACTTGGTCACCATAGTCTGGCATTTACACATTACTTCCATTAAGATTATCATTTTAGATGGTCAGTTGCCAACTTACTGTGTCTGTCTCCAATCCACTTGCACTCTCTGCCCTTACATTGTCCTACCTTCACCGTTACATTTCAGCTGACATTGTGCTGTACTTTCTCCTACTGCTCTCTCTAACAAACTTATCGACAAAACATAACAGACGTAGAATGATGCATTGTGCTGTGCTGGATTGTAAGTAGTGGGAATTCACAACAATTTTGGCAATGTCATATGTTTTGGTGCTGATTTGCAAATTTGTTTGATCCATTCTGCCATGACGGCTAACACCGCCAAGAGATCTGAGGCATCACAAGGTTCAACAAGGTGTTATATTATAAAATACAGTATGGTTTTCCATCTTTAGCTACTCTACAGTACCAGTCAAAAGTTTGGACACACTTTCCCATTCACTTAATTGGTTCACAACTATTCACAACTATGGTATAGATTGCCATGCAATTTGATAGAGGCATTCCAGAGGACAAATGCTATGGACTTGATTACCTAATTATTACTCTAGCACCATCAGCAGGTCAGGTTTTCACTTATCCTGTGTAATATCTCATCATCACACGTAATGAATTGGCACACATTTGTAATGAAATTCATGGTTCCTAGAAGATGTATCCTACTGATTTGGGGGGTCCCCGGTTTTTCCTCTAGCACCACCATGAGGTTGACATTTTGGATTTTAAGTGACATGTCTACAAGTACTTGATCAATTGCCATGACATCCGACCACATTTATAATTTGTCCAATACTTTGATTTATTACCAAATACTTGCAAAACTACTGACATTCCTATCGGCCTCAGCTGTACTTGGTATTTAATGCTAATAAGCAAATGTTAGCATACTAACACTTTAAACTAAGACTGTGAACGTGATACAACATTATTCTTTACTAACAACAGCCCAACAAGCTGGTGTGTTGGCAGTTTTTTTTTCTCCCCTTGCTATGCGTGTTATTTAGATTTAATCACCAACTGCTCTTTACCTTGGGGTGATTGAAGTCTGCTGCTTTTGTAATCCACTGACAGCTGCTCACCTTGAATTTACTTACAAATTGGCAGTTGTGTGAGAATAACGGGTGAAGATCATGGGGGGAAACAGTGAAGGAGAAACACAGCAAACATTATATTTTCAGATTGTTTTGGAGCACAGCACCTGAGTCGTGTGGATGTGAATAGATCAGCCTTGAACTCTGTTTTTTGTGGCTTGTTGGCGCCCCAGTTGACTGAGTAATTTATATGCACTTTACAACTTTGTGCTCTCAGATAACCCCCACTTTTAATTTGTTGGAAGTTTTCAGTTGACTGATAAGGCGGTGCATTTCTATAGTGGTATTATCTGAAGTCTCCCATTGTTGAACCATCCTGAATTCATCCTGCATTAGTACTGCCTCAGCCACTGCAGCCGTTTCCCCCTCTTAAGTGGTAGGATTGAATCAGTAGATTGGTGCTCAAAGCTCTTGTCTTTAAGTTAATGTTTGCTGGGCAGATATTTGCAATCTCTGTTGAAAATTATTCATTTTTCTGCAGCGACACTAGAATTGCGTTTAAGGATATAATGTAGGACAGAAGTTGTAGAAGTCTGCAGAGCTAGTTCAGGCCAAAAACATATGAACATGAACAATAACATTTTGCACTGTTGTGGGAAACTTTTCTTTCTGTTGTACACCTGAAATGAAAGCAATGATGATGAGGGGTAAAATATTTATCCGAATCAGCCAGATATCTTGAGCTCTGAGTACACTTTGTCAGCTGCTACACCCTTCTGCTGCTACTGCTGCTTCCTGTGCTGCATTTACAGCCTGGCTTCCACCTGTGGGCTCTGCTCTGGGTTATTCGCGAAGTTTGCATCGATCTCTCTCTGCTCTTGCTTTGGCTGGTTAAAATATTTATGTTCTTAGGGTGTTATCGGAAGAGAGCCTGGCGCCAAACTGAAGATTTTTTTTATTATCAATACAGTGTTCTTATTCAATCCCTGGCTAAGTTACTGAAGTGGAAACACATCTTCACATTATGCCAAAAAAAGTTTGATCTCATCTGCACTTTATTTCTTGTGTGTATTAAAGCCGCATTCTATCAAATATGAGAGTGAGAAGCCCCTTTGTTGTTCTTAGATTTTCTCAGGAGATTAGGATAGAGGTATAACAATTGTTTAGAATTTTGTTTTCTGTAAAGACAATTTAGGGCTCTCTTAGTGAATTTCAATTTGTTATTTTGGGCATTGCTCAGCTCTAAAGCTCTAAAGCCCAGTTCAAACCAAACTACTCTCAATGCGGTGGTCTGCAACGCTCTGGAACCTACCAGCTTACACCAATGCAAGACTTCAACCAGAAAAGCTATGAAAGCTGAACTAATATGGCTTCGTTCAAAGGGTGCTGACTGGTACGAAGTTTGAATAAAGTTTCAAGGTGAACGTACAAATGAGAATGCAGAGTTTTCTATTTGTCAATACACCAGATAGTCTAATATACTTTGGCTTTAGGTTTAAAGACACTATTTGATTGTGTTTACTACTGCTACTTTGTGCGTAGCAACTCTGATTGCAGGGTGACGATGCAGAGCTCCGACGGCGCCCTTTGCTATTTGCTGTCTTTGCCACATGTCAGTGACAGACACAGCCATTAAGCATGCCATATGTGGCCAATGGTTCAGAACAGAGGCAGCTCCATCCCGGCCAAAAGAAGGGCTGACACAGCCATCAATCGCACTGACACCCAGCAAACTACTGGGATGCTGACGAGCCTTCTTTCACACCTGACAGACACATTCCAAAAAACATTCCTAGTTTTTTGGATTTCAGCTGCAGCTGTCCATTTCTGTGTGCTGAGATCCATTAAATGATCAACATTTACATCATAAAAAAATACTCCTTATACTATTTATTAGAGTGGAAAGGCTGGAAAATTCAATCATTGTGTGACTCTAAACTTCTCTGTTAATATTCATAGAAATTATGAAATACAAATATCAGACCCATAGATTACTCTTAAGCACAAATACCTTTTATTTTGCTCTGCCTCACCATCAAATCATACAAATATTTGTACATATATATGTATAAAGGGATAAGAGTGAGTCTATCAATAAATGGTCTGTTGCTCTTGTCCAATCAAACCATATTCCAGTTGAAATAAAGGAACTGCTAGCTTCAGACTGAGCTTATTTTCTCCTCTGAAACAGTAATTTAAAGCACCTCTATTGCTCAGGCACCCAGATCTGTCACAAATAGAAAATGTCAGGAAGATAAATCCAGTGCACTGGAGGCCCGGACTATTGATTTCTACATAAGTAACGTCAGCTGACTGGTCCTGAGTTCCGCTGTATCCTCCCGCCTCTGGGGACCCGCTGTTGTTCCAGCCTGCTGTCATCCAGTATACAGTTGCAAAAACTCTAGTTTGCCAAGCATATTTTATTTTACCTATTCACCCCAAACACCAAAGATCCATGCAGGTGCTGCTGTTAAAAAAAGCCTCAATGAACACTGAGGAGAATATGCATCACCTCTGTTGTCATGGGAGAGCCTCATTATCTCTTCTTAATGCCTTTTTCCCCTTCAAACAGACGTGCTCATCATCCTTTGGGTCCATTCAAAACCCATGATACACATTTCAAAAATACACCGTCATCAATCTGAAATCATCGTGTTGATAAAAAGAACTGAATAAGATGTTGTTCATAGAAATTAATGTTTAATGTTGTTCCCACAGGCTGTATTCTAAGCTACACATAGCCTCGATAAGCTAACAAATGCCCTATAATTCAGGCACAGTTGCATTAATGGGACTATTATCACTGACCCATATAGCACATACTCATCTGCATGCATTTTTAGTTAAATATCAACTGCTAATGCTGCAATGTGTTGCAATTCCTATTCAGTTTCTATTTTAGAGCTCAGGCGGGCTGAATGAATGTCAATTTGTCATTAGTATTTTTATATAATCCCAGCCACATGTATTTTCATATTCCTCCACATGGTTTCTCTAAGCACAGTTTCCACATTCTGGCCTGTTTCCAATTGTGTAAGGCCGTAAGCGTAATAACTGCCATGAATGTCACTTCCTTTAACATCTGCAGCTTAATGTGGGGATATATTTCCCCTGCCCTGATTTACTGGGAAGTGATTTGGATAAATCTGGACCTGAAATGTCCATATGGTAACATGGTCATGGCTCTCCTCCCTCACATTTAACTGAGACTATTAACTGATGACTCAATCTGGTAACAGTTAAACAATAGTTAAAGTGTTTAAATTACAGCAGTAACATTTAAAGGGCTTCAATGTTTTTGGGGGGGGGGGGGGGGGGCGGGGGGGGGGGGGGGGGG